>OZ023163.1:17581786-17835240 GCA_963678695.2 Diplodus puntazzo
TCTACACTGGTCGTAAAACCAGGTGGATCCTTGCAATATTCAGATGTTTTCGGTTTTCAAATACTCACATATCACTGTATGCTAAATGAATTGAACAGTTGAGGTTGTAGTGTCCTTTATTTCTTCCCAAAAGCACCCTTACAGTGTTGCTTCATTTACCTATCATTTGAATGCCTGCATTTCCATATTTAGGCAATCAGAAAAGCCATTAACATTTTCCAGTCGCACTGCGATGAGGAAATGTTTGGTGCTGTGGCAGTGTTCATCCTGCAGCCCAGCGGGCAATGGACTGTCTTCCCACCCACACCCCACCCACCCTCACCGACTCCTGTAGGAGGCCAGATGCACTGCTAGGAATGTTCATCCCTGGATGACTGAGCCCAGCGGATGCCCACAGGATGATACACTCTCTGGGCAGCATTAAAAATGACATATGATGAATAACTAATTAGCTGGCTCACAGATGAACTTTTTAACACTGACTATCCTGCGATCCTGGAGGGATCAGTGAGGAAAAACTTGATAATGCATTGAAATGGAGAGGTTAAGATAAATTGGTCACATATTACAGTTGTACCTCTTCCTTTCAGGAAGATTTCTACCGCACTATAGCACAGAAATGTCCACATTCTATCTGTGGATGCGTTGATAAGATTGTTTCTATGTAACTCACAACATGCAGAGCTTTTTTCATCTTTGAAAATGAGGGGTTTTGGCACAAATAGAAAACATTTTTACTACATTTGCCTCTTGGCTACATTTTTGATCTTTTGGTTTTATTAGCTCACTGCCTCATCTCTATTAAAATGTAACCTCATGTTCAAGGTCCTTTATAATGCTTATTTTCAGGATCATACTTATTTCAGGTGTCTATTAGAATATTAACAAGCTTTAATATTCGAAAAACACATCTTTTTTCTTATACTGTCCATTTCTGCACTACCTCTATTCACTTGCTGTCTGAAGGGTCCGTTTTATAACTTACAGACCTGCCTCAGATTTTGCACAATATTGAATCTCTAAGAAAGGCTCCAACAGGTCTACATATCAAGAGTACTAATATTGGGTGCAGCTGTGTTATTAACTCCTCATTATGCTTGTGATGAGCTAAACTCTGAGCATGGCCCCACATGAACACTGGCACCTACAAATCATGTCCTAGAAATCTCCTGCATTATCCCATCCACAGAGAACAAAGAGAATAGCAATCCATGAAATGAAATGGCTGTGAAAACTAATGTGTTTTATCTTGCAAGTGAGCAGACTGTGCAAGAGGTTGACTGCCATATACAGTGCGTGAAATGACGTGCTGCTCTGCTGAATGAGGGGAAAGAGCCTGAGTCAGTGTGGAGCTATGAGGGAAAGATTGCATGTCAAAAGATATGTTCCACAGTAATGGACGAGTGTCTGAGAGCTCATGAAATGATTCACTGGTGAATTCAAGCTCAAGTATTAATCAGATAGCACCCGCCCGCCTGTTTGAAGAAAGAACTAAAAAAAAACAGTCTTCACATACCGGCTCTCTCAGGAGCACTTAAAGTGAAAACATTTGTGGAAGAAAAGATGAATTCGACCATTTCCCAACCAATATACCGAGGGAAAAAGCATATCGCTCCATGCATGAATACTGATTCCGATGCAATTTTCCTATCAAAAAGAGTGATGAAATCAAATGAAAGGGTTTTATTGTTGTTGACATGACACTAGCATTTAAACAGCAGCACAGTTATTGTACAGTTGCTAGACCGCTTCAAGAAAGCGGTCTCAGAGATTTGTCATAGCACTCTTTGGTCCCCCAATTTTGAGTTTGAGCATAAGTGAGCGTCACCACTATAGTATGGCCTAGATTCAGCAGCTCACTGCAACAGCATAAACGGATATTTTTTTGGTTTTCGTTGTGTGAAGTATAATCATGGCTGCCATGGTTTCCCTTGTTACAGATAAGCTCCTCCTCCGCCGTGAAGCCTTGCGGAAGAAGGTGGTTTATACCTGTGTGAGGGGTATAAATAGTTTTTTTTTTTAGTTTTTTTTAAATTTAGCTGCAAGTGTAAGTTCATGTGCCAAAATTGCAATGGTAGAAACGCCCTACGACTCCAAACACTGCATCACTTTGAGAACAGCTCTGCTCTGCCACACACACCCCAGATTCTTCTCCCCGAGTGAGTCACTGCACAAAGCTGGTCACAGCTTATCTCGAATTAAGTGCTTGTTTACCAATAGAAGCCATGTTATTTATTTATTTATTTGTCACCAACTTGAGATCAAATGGGTAGTAATGTTTACATTGCAGAGATATCTTTATACCAAAGTAGCATTTAATAATTAATGCTGCACAGCAGAGTGTGGGTTTAGCTGTAAGCTTTAGAAGTCAGAAATAGAAGAAATTGGCAAAGTGATCATTGAGTCCCTGGTATCAATAACCTTATCAACACCCACTGTAAATGTGTTATGTTTTGGCTATGATATGTGTTAGAAAAATCAGTGAATGTCTCATCAGTCTGTTCAGTTCCATCTATAACGAAATCTGCTGAAACATGTGACTAAAGGCATAAGATGCTGTCAGTGTGACATTTTAAACATTGACTTCCAAAGTAAAAGAGGATGTGTTTGCCGCCGTCCATCTGTGGGCTCACTCAGCTCGAGTAGTTGACACGCTGGACTGAACATTTCTGGATGTCACATTATTCCATCTCCCAAATGTCACCAGTGGCTCAGCCTGAAATGAGTTCATAAGGTAATCAGATTGGGACTCTGAGTTCCCTCCTCAGAGGGATCAAAGGCAGACTAAAAGCTCCCTTTTTTTTTTTTTTGCTCGTTCTTCAATTGGTTCACACAGCCTTAAAGGAGGGCACGTAATGGAGAAACAGCCAGTTGTTTAGCAAACCAGAGTTTGATGCCAGTTTGTCACCCAATCACAAAAGCCCCCTCTTTGGAGCAGCCCCAGCTCCCGGGTTCCTCTCATTTTTTTTTGTCTTAGCGGTAACCCATGCAAATCCGAGGCACCTGGGGGGGATGAAGCATGTTGTTTATGAAGCATGTGGAGGTTGCATCTTGCCACAGAGACACCAGCCTTTAATGCATGGAGAGGATTTGTCTCCATTCCCTGTCCTTTTTTTCCTTGCATGCATTTTTTTCTTTTTTATTTTACGTCTCCATTCTGTTAATAATACATGAATGTCCTCTTTCCCTCCCCCTCCCTCTCCCCCCCTCTCCTCCCCTGTAGCAATTATTGAACCCACCACCACTAGTGCTGTCTCAAGCCCAGGTCAGTATATGTCACCATGCTGTACACCAAACCAGCAAAGAGGTCCGCTGCCTCATACTAACCTGAGCCGAAATCCTCTCCATCTTGATTTATTTCAATTGGCTGGCTGGAATGCCTGCTGGGTGTACAGCTTCATTGTAAGTCCTTTATTTTTTTGATTTGCATTCCTTCTTTTTTTTAATTCTTGGATTATTTTGGGTTGGCTTCTACAGCCTGGCTACATATAGTTCCTGCAGCCTGTGTCATTACGCCTGCCCTCTCTTCCTTTCATTACAACCCTGCCACCACCACCCCATGTGGAGCAAACAGTAGTGTCATCAAAGTGGCTCTTCCATAGGCCTCTGGGTCTGATGCTTTTCATAATGCTGATGGCTTCTTCCTCCTCTTCTTTCTGGCTTTTTCACCACAAACACCACCTCTCTCTCGCTCCTCAGTGCTACCTAAATGCAGCACACATCAAAGGCAGGAAGCTGTCGGTGGCAAAGGCCCGTGGTTTGTTGTTTGCAAGATGGAATCTCTGCTGTCTTTGTACTTTTATCACTTCCTCTCCGTCTTCCTCTCTTTTTTTCTGTGTCTTAATCTTCCTCTATCCCTCTCTCTGCTTTCTCTCTCTGTTTTTCCCCCCTTTCTAGAACAATCAGTTGGCGCTCTGCCACCCTCTTTAACCTGATCTGCTGCTAGAGCTGTTGTTGGTGCTACACTGTCAATGTTGCCCTTGTTCCCCCCCCCCCCCTTCACTGTATTCTCCCGCTTCCACATTCCAGCCCAGAATAATCCCCTCTGCCTGGTCGTCTTTTCTCCCTCTCTAATGGTTTTAAGCAAGTCACAGAATGTAATCTCTCATGCTGGTTACATTATTTTTGCTTAATACTGTTCCAGCGCACAGAAAAACATGCAGAAATGCACTCACGCTAAAAACCTTTCACTGGCACGGACACTTGGAATAGGAGCTGAAATGAAAACACACTGAAATGTTCAAAGATGCTTAAACACACCTGCACTCATAGCGAACATGTTATCACACATAGGGATTCATATTGCATGCTGAATTTGCGCAGTGTTTTTGAGACTTTTCATCCAGCTCTGTGGATAGACCCCATCGTTTTCCTCTTCATGGAGACACGCCCCTGGATTAGTATGTGCTCTACCTGTCTATCTGAGCCAGATATAATTATCCATGGAGATTCTGTCAGATAATAAGTTAAAATAAGCTCAGCGGCAACAAGCAGTCCTGGCATGGCCCTGAACTCTCATTTGATGTAACGCTTGCAGAACAAATCACAATTTCATGGTCCAAAGGAACACCAGTGGTTTCAATCGCGGAGATAAACTCACTCAGCGACCCACTGTTCTTGTTTTGTTCGAAGTTGTATTTGAAGTTAATTTTTTGATGACGCCCTCGCTAAGTGACTTGGCACAGGGAATTATTTTAGATCCCTGCAAATTTCTCTTTGTCCCAACCCATGTTTAGTTAAGTTCAGTAATTAATTTTAACAGGTTATTATCTGCTTGTATTTCCCCCGTGAATGAGTTTGGAAAGATGTGCTCCCAAAACAAGGAGTCTGGAAGGTACACGAATCAGGAGATATGATGTGGAAAAAATCTTTCAACACCCTCAGCACTCTGCAGTGTGTGTTTCAGCCCATTCATCAAGGGCAAATGACAAAAAAAATTCAAATTAGCAGAGAAAACAACGTTAATAGGCAACATCACTCATTGTGCTTTTACATCTTACCTTGCTGCGCCTGTGTACCTCTAATAAGAATCGCTTCAGATGGGCCAAAATGTTAATGTGGAGGTTAAAAAAATCTTGTGTGAATGCCAGTTATTAAATTGTTTGAACTCAGACTTTGTTAACTGTAGACATCATTGGGTCTCAAGAATAGTTTCAAGATCCAAAATTCCATCTTCATTACTGATCATAAAAGCTCGAAATAGCAGTTATAAAGACACAGGAAGTAACACACTCAAATGCTGAAACCAGTGGCTGCTTGAAAGGTTAGAAAGGTGAACTTCATTTGAAAAAATGTGTAAAACAGCAGCGGTAGAAATCGCACGTATTTTATTTGCAAGTTATAATAATCTAATCTAATATTCGATTGTAAAAGATCAATCTTATTTATCAGAAGGGCTGTTTACCATTATGCTATGCTAGTACTGAAAGTAGAACACAACAATCTATATCTATGAATACATAATACATTCCACGGATTGGTGAAAACATTAATTTTGTATGTGAAAGCTGCATTGCAAAAGGTTACAAAACTGCCACCGTCATAGCGACATAACAGGGTCAACCCTCACAAATCTTTCTCTTAGAACACCCAGTTTCAACTTGACTTCTCTGCAGTACTGACAGTGCAGTAAGAGGTTTATCTTGAGCTGTCGATAACCGCTTGAAGCTCTATAGTTGTCACCCATAGAACCAGTAAGCCAGCTGTTATCATTCAGGGAGAAGAAGAGGCAGAGATGGTGAACTCTAAATTGTAAAAAACCCTGGACTGGTCAGACATAAGCAGACAGTTCCTGTGAGGAAACTGAGATCCTTCAGTGTGCAACAGGCTGCAGAAAGTCAGCAGTGGCCGGTGCACTGTTCTTGGCTGTGATGTGTTACGGGGGGGGTATCAAGGCTGGCAATGCCAATAGATTTGGTGAGGCAGGAACTGCACAGTCTGGAGGCAGTGGCAGAGAGGAGGATGATGAACAGTATGAATCCTGTCCTGAATTGCCCCTCCCTCTTGCTCGATGATGAACTGTGGCAGATGGACAGCACATTCCGCCACCAGCTCATCCCACCAAAGAGCGAGACGGTGCGCTTCAGGCGTTCACTTGTGCCCACTGCCATCAGATGGTACAACAGCAACTGTGACCACAGCCTAAGCCAGCTGTGACCCCCCCACCCCCACATCCAACTTATTCCCACTCAGCCAGACCTGCCAGACTCACTGCTCTCATCTCTAACTGTTCCAACATCTAAACTGTTAGAAATTTACTTTTTCTACCTTTGCTGAACAATGGTCCTTCCATTGCTCTAGCTGTTAGTGTCATATTGTATTATTGTTAGGACTAAAGGTATTAAAGGAATAGTTTGACATTTTAGGATATGCGATAGATGACAAGATCCAAACGACTCTCATTCTGTTATTTGAATATGAAACAACACATCATCCCATCTAAACCAGTGAATGGGTCAAATGCCACTGACTGCCACTCACTGCTCCAAAAACAACATGTCCGCTCAACACCTTTGTCATTTGCTTACAGTTTGGTTAGGTTAAGGCAAGAAAACAACTTGCTTAGGTTTAAAATATGGCGGTTGGCGCTAAAGTAACTACGTTACATGAGCAAGTTCAAATAAATCACCACGAGACGTGTGGTTTCCCACTGGACACAAATGTCCGGTCACCTGGATGAAAGTTCTGTGCTCGTTTACCCCAATCGTGAACCCGAGCCCCTCTCTGTGTGGACGTCTGCTACTTCACCTCACTTCCTCCTTTGTTGCCATAAAAATAACTATGACCGCCAGAGGTCGCCGCCTAATAACAAACATCACTATGGGTTGTAATAAAAAGCTTTTACAGTGACAGTGGTACTTTATGGTTTTACTGATGAGGACTGGTTTATATGAAACTACAGCTAATTGGCTTACTTTAGCAGGAAGTTTCAGAAAGACTCAGTATAGTGGGAAATGGCTAACCTGGCTCTTTCCCAAAGCAAAAGAAATCCATCTGCCAGCATGTCAGCATTTTCTTATCCTTTTTTAAAAAAGAAAAGTTTTTTCAGATTTACAGGTTATGGTAATGGTAGGTGAATATTATTACTTTAGGCAAATCCAGACATCACTCCTTGTTAATGCTAAGCTAAGCTAACTATGCAGTTATGAGAATAGCATCTTCACATCTAACTGTGAGCAAGAATGGGAAGAAGCATACATCCAAAAATGCTGAGGTGTTTCTTCAAAACTGGATTTAATATATGTATTCTTTACGGTGTTATATATTTTATTCATTTTTCTACACTTTTTATACTTTATAATGTAATATAATGTTCTAATTTATTATATTTTTTTGCTTAGTAGATTAAGCCTTGATATGTTATGCATCATAAAGATGTTACAGATCAGCACTAAATCACTCTCATAGGCAGCTTGTGAGGAACCTGTTTTTGCATCATTACCATCAAACATTCAACTGGTGTAGGATAATGAAATGTATAGCTCACAAATTTTGATTGATTCACAAAGGATACTCATCAGTAAAACTTGTCTTCTGCCTTGTAACCCATTCCTGAGGTGTAGTGGGCAGCCACTGTGCGTTACCAAGGGACCAACTCCAGCTCCAGGCCAGTGCTGGCAGGAGAATTAACCGTCTGTATATGTTTTTGATGATGGGAGAAACTGGAGCACCTGCAGTCAACTCAAACAAGCATGGGGATTACATGCAAACGTATAGTTATTACATACCTGGAGTCTTTTTTTTTTTTTTTTTCACCTCTGACACTTGAGTTTCAACCCAGGTGGTCAGTAAAATCTTATCTTGTCCTTCTTAATTTGGCAATTGATAAATGTTCTGCTTCAGCGTATCATTATGAAGTAAATGTTGATTGCACAATGTAATGGCAATAGAATAAAGAAACCATAGGCGTTTACATTGGTTGCCTATAAACCTTGCTTTCACCTCTGGGTCAGCACGTGGTCACCCAGGAAGAGGAAGGTTAACTCAGGCTTTGTCCTGTGTTGTTATCTTTTGGAACTCTGAAGTTAACAAAAAAACGATCCAGTTATCTTTTCAGCAGGCGGGCCAATAATAATACCGCTCATCTTATCTCATACGTGTAATGCCGATATGTTCATGCATGTCGGGGACTCACAGACAGAAATAGAAACCATCTGTCAAATAGAAACCATCTGTCATTGCCACTTTTTTTTAATCTACAGCACCAAGTTCGCACATCCTTTGTTTAAAATAATAATATATCGCATTTTATGGACAATGAAGGTCTTAAGCTCATTTCCTCTCCAGCATATGGATTTGTATGTATTTACCTAAACATAAAGCTCTGCTATATGCCAAAGCAGCTGGCTCAGTGCCACCCTGTCATCCCAATGAAATGTAGATCTGTGATAATAGCATATGCTCCCACAGGCTTTTACTTCTGTTTATTTGCGCAAATCACTTGACAGTAGAAAAACAATGCTCTTAATGCTGTTCTGAGCCCCATTTGTTATCTTTTTCAAGGCACCGTGTTCAGTTCTCCTGGTTCAAGGAGGCTTAAATGCATTATACGTAATGTGTGTGACTCCCCGATTCCCATGTGTCATGTTAACTCCCAAATAAACAAAAATTCAGGCAGCCTGAGTGTAGCTCCGTGAAGATGATCACTCATCTATTAATCCCGCTCTTAGCCCTCATTTTTCATAGAGCATCGTTTTTTATTTTTTTATCTTACCCCCCCATATCTGGTATAATCAGAGCTAATTACAGAGGAGGTAGCAGTGATGCTGTCATCTTGGAAGCCTGGTATGTGAGGCATGTTTTTGACTCAGCATGAAGGGCCAGGAGATAGGGAGAAGAGATTAATGAGTCCATGAAGGTTTATGTCTCTTGTTAATATCATAGAGTAGGTCACAAGAAGATCCATGATGGAGCAACCTTTAAGAATTGTTAACTTTTACTCCAGAATGATACCCTGCTTTTTTCTCGCATGCATTTTTTAGTAAAGAAAATAGCCTAATCAGTTTCTGTACAAAGATGTTTTGGAATTGAAAGTTTTTCTGATTGATTTAGAGCCACGTTGGGTCGTATATCTTCCTTTATGCAAGGTCCAGAGAACAACATCAAAGAGATAATCTACCTTATTAAGTATTCTTCCGGTGTCCTCCAAAATTCAAAAGTCACTCACTCAGCTCCCTGAGGCCCAGGGAGCTGTGTTAATCAAATTATTTTAGTGGGCATGTAAAGCTTCTTTAATCAAAGGATAGCTGGCTAATTTATGTCTGAAATTGGGGTAATGTCTTCTTTGGAAGATGACTTTAAACAAGGTTAGAGTCTGCTTCTCCTCTTTCAATTCTTCACTTCATCTGATGTTGGTACAAGATGGACCCCGAGGCACATTTTGTTGATATTACACAGCGCAAGGCCTTCTCAATAAATAAACAACTTTGCATTTTTTTCTCTTAAGTTCTCAATTAATATTCTCTCTTGGCCATCATTTTGTAAATATTAGACTAACTATTACTAGAAGAAGCTCATAAGCACATTTAGTCTGTCTTTGAAACCATGTAATGCATTACTTAAATCTGCAGCTCACGGTTTTTCAAAACACAGTTGCAACACATTCTAACTTTAGCCCTAATACATAATGCATCCTTAGTTGCATCCATTAAAATTTAATCACTTTTGGACTTCGTATCATAGTTTTATTTTTTCATGTTTGGCCTCAGCGGGAATTAGCACTGATAAAAGGGTAACAGTTTGAAGTAACATTCTGAATCAGAAGTTTTCAGATGTTCAACCAGTTAGTTTAACTGAGGCACTCCATTGTGGATGAGGAACAGCCTCTCTGCTCAGCCTGAATATCGGTTGCTATCAGCTGTTGACTTGTAATGAAGGCAAAGTGACTTTGAGATTCACTGTATTTCTTTTTTGTTTGAAACGGCGTCTTTACTTTGTCTGTCAATATGGTATCACATCAAACGGAAGTTCTATTTCCAGTCGTATTTCAACATGAAAGCAACAACATCAGAGCCTGTGAAACTGGGAAACTGCCACCCATATTCACTAATTCACTGCAAATTATTTTACATGTTGATCCCAGAGCTCACTGTTCTAGAAAACAGAAAAGCATGTGTACAGCAGCTGTGTCCTCACCGCATAATGAAGAAATGACATTTTACCTCCAAAAAAAGGTGAACTTCACTTTGACATTGTATTGTTCTCCATAAACACTTTTCTGTCCATTATTCAACACTATAACTCAGGAGCATAAGAGGAGATTGTGACCGTATTTCACATTTTGTCTTGAATTGGTGACACTAATGTTGTCACCATGAAGCTGCCCTGATTGTTGTGTCCAAAGATGTGAACACATACAAGGAATTTGGAATTCTCATTGGCATTTTGTGCGATTTGGTGCCGACATGATGATCATAGTGTTACATACATGTTAGAGGAGATCATTGATCCTATCCTCTCACTGAAGCTACACAGTGCAGAAACAAGTGATGGGGGGCTGAGTGGCTGAGACAGACACCATTCATCCTATAACAAGACATTGTACCACAGGGTGTCAGTTTGGTTGTAAAAGGTATTAAAAGGTAGTAAATAAAATTAGCAAAAATTAAGGCCATTAAAAAGTATTAAAAAGTAATAAATGTCATCTGATGAGGTATTAAATATTCAAACCACTATCCAACTGTGAGTTTTTGTTACATTTGTGGTAAGTGCAGGCCTATCTCCTAAAAATCGTGTGAATTTATTTATATAAATTATATGTGCGAGTAGGACCTGAGAGGTCAGACAGTGTGCGGCACGGTAAAACTATTAGGGCCTCAGTCTATGCTGTAACTGGAAAGCACACGGCTGGCTTGCTGCCAAAAGGTTCCAAAAGTTCGCTACTATAACAAAGTCACAGGGAAATGTAATTTTTCGGAACTCTGGTTAGAGGACTCGAGATTCAAAGACTGGCTTAGGTCAGTAGTTGGTAACAGCCAAGAGGCTTATTGCCACGTCTTTAAAAGGCAATGAATACCACCTGGATGGGAGTGCGCAAGGCACGGGTATTGGTAAACATAATGACCGGCCACCGCTGTCAACGTTTTTTGTGCCTCTGATTCATGTCTTCATGTCACTCCTCAAGTTGTGCATTCATTTGTCACGACGGAACTCTCTCATGAGATGAGATGAGATGAGATGAGATGGGAGAGCTTCCATGTCATGTGGCCCACTGACTTCTGAAACAGATTCTGTTTCCATAAAAAATATATAATAATAAAGAAAATAATGTTAAAAAAATCTCTAATACTCAAGAGGTTAACATATTTTCAAGCAGCAATGTCAACTTCTACACTATTTTGTCTCATGTCTTAGATTCTGAAATTCTGAAAAAAAAAAAAAATTAAATCTCACCAGAAGTCATAATTTAAAAGGTTATTTTTCAAAATTTTCTTACAGGGGGGCATGCCCCCGGACCCCCCTAGTGTTGCTAGGTTACCGACTAAGAGCACTGCTGCTACAAAAAAATCGAGGACGTGTGGTGCGACCTATTTCTTTCTTAGCTGAAGCCAACAACGGGACAAAATAAATGTAAAGACGAGCTACATCATCAAATTTGGTATAGCACCATACTGTAAGAAGCTCTCTCTCTCTCTCTCTCTACCCCCCTTACTGCTACCTTACTCCTTTTGGAAAGGAATTATTATTTTATATACTCGTCACTTACCTTTTTTTTGAAAGAAAGAATGTAGGGCTGGAGAAGTGGTGTGCTCTTCCTACACATAACAATGAAATAATTTTTTGTCTTGGGTTAGGATTAAATAACAAATAATTGTGTATAGGTCAGTGTTTTTATTGAGGCAAAAAAGTAACAAAGTATCCAGTGATAACTGGTACTTGATTTGAATTGTAAGCATTAATACACTGAATCACTCAGTAACAAAATGACAGTAATCCATTACTTTATAATTAGTTACCCCCACACTGAAGCTCGAAAGGTTGCCACTACAGTTGCAGCTCGAAGTCGTGTTGGTATTAAAAAATATTGTGAAGATATTAAAAAAGGTATTAAAAGGTATTAAATTCAATTTAAGAACCGATTCTGAAGCTGCTTTTTTAAGGTCAAAACGTTACATAATGTTGCTTTCAGCTTGGGGTGATCGCGACATGTGATAAAGCTCTCTATCTGTCCTTTGTGCTCCTCTGTAAAATATAGTCTCTCAGTGAAGACAGCATGTTTCCTCACTGGAAATTATTAACTGGAATATTAAGATAACTTCATTTTACATTTCCCATTTCCAGCACTTATGTTCTTTGATTAAATTCATTTTAAGTCTTCACTACATAGGATGTATTAAATTATTAAATGAGTCTGGACAGACATGGATGTAAACTGCAACGTGGCTGGTGCATGGAGGCATACAACCGCACAGCAGTAATTCTAGTTTTTACTGGAAATACTAATGATTAACAGGCAGAGTTTTTCTGCTCCAGGGCCCTACAGCAGTGCATACTAAGTTGTTGCATTGAAACATATGCTCCAACATATGCTACAGGTCCATGTGGACTACTGGAATACTGATTATTATTGATACCCTAAATACTGTCTCATCCTGAATTAATTAGTGTGTCCAGGAAAAAGTAAAATATTCACAAAAGTCGCGGAAGGAAAAACTGACAGAATATTAAAAGTATCTTTGGCTTTGAGACAGTAATGTGTTTTTCGTTGCCACAGCATGTCCTTAATTTCCATCAGGATTATTTCTGACATTGTGCGAGAGAACACTGATACTTAGAGATTGATATTGGATTCCTTGGATGTCATTGAGTGAGCTGAATAGACCTGGCTGTCCTCTGTTTCACCCCAGGGACAATCAATAGCACAAATCAGTATACATCAACAATTACATAAGACAATCTGTTCCTCAGTCTTTTTCAAACCGTTCTTGGTTCACATCCCATTCCTTGTCATTCAGACATTTCCAGCTCAGCAGATATCTTTTGGCTCTAACTTCACACAGCGCAGACTCACCACCTTTTTTCTCCTGCAGCTCTCAGAAATCTGTAAATCAAACACGGCCGTAAACTTAAAACATACTGCTTTAAGGCGTTTGTGTGTTTTTGCTGTAGCTCCCCCGTCATGGATAAAGTCTTCATCTTGGGGTGAAACATCCAGGATGACGGAGCACGGCAAACTGTTAGAAGCCTCTAACAGCTAAAAAAAGACCTCAGTGTTAACAATGACAACTTCTTCTGTTCCTTCACACTCCTGTCATCAGAAGCACGAGCCAGAAGTGCTGAAGTTGAGTTGCGTCATGGGGCAATTACAATAAAGTCACAATTTGTCACTACTGTCTACAGGTTTGTGAGTCACCCCCAGCTAATAGCAGTATAAATACACTGCACTTATGAAATATTCAAGAGGACAGAACATCTCCCACTGATAAGGTTACGTCTGCTACTGTATATCCTCGAGGACTGGGCCCCTCGAGGAACCTCGACAGTCAACAGCCCTGCCTCTCTTTACCCAGCATGCCTGGTGTCAGACACACTGAGCTACCCACAGATAATCCTTTATGGTAGTGCATTTTCCACCAGCCTTATCAGTTATATGGTGGCAAGATCAAGAGCCGTGCAAGCCCCCTCTACACCCTCCTCTCGCCACCACATCACCACCGCGACTCGTGTCTTGTACAGTTTGTTTTGAGGTGATATGCTGACCTTCATTTTTACCAAGCTCAAACTTCCCCAATCATCTCTGGAAGGGCCTGATAAGCAGATGGCATGTCATCCATCATACCTGACCCCTAGATCCCCTGGACAACGTAAATAGAGGATGGGGTTTTGTCTTACGGAACTGGAAGCATGTGAGCTCTGCCAGTCGAAAACCTGTTCTTTCAGGAAGAAAATGGCATTTCCACCTTTGCTTAAATACATATTGTATATCTCATGGAAAGTAACAAAACCCTCCAGCGACCACATGTACAAAACTCTCATAATGCATTACATTGCAGGTTACATTACATCTAATTTATAGATCTCCTGAGCTCTGAAATATCAAAGTGTGCCAGTGCTTCCAGTTTCAATTAATCACAAGTCCAATGACTACCTTTTGGATTACTATACTGTCACATATGTTTTCTCAAAGTAGATGCCATTACCTCTAATATTATGAAAGCATGCAGGATGATAGCCTTATGATCTTCAGTTTTCTTCCTGTAATTCCTTTTAATGAGTATAAATAGAGGGAAATTATACTTTTGTTTTTTGGCTGATTGGTACTCTGTTGATTGTTTGATATCAGTCATTATGTGTTAGGTCTGTTTTGCTGTGGTTGCCTTGGCTTTTTATTATAGTGCCATAAAACATGTTCTGAGTGCTAATACTGATTAGTTCAAAGTGGGAGATACTGACAATGAAATTGATTTTGTTTTACTGTGCTGGGAACAGTGCTCTCAACTAAAGTGATGTCTCTTTCTACTTATTTGCTTTGGTTAGTTAATTATGAAACACTTAAGATATGCTTCAAAGAAGGGTACTTTTTTAAAAAGGCAAGGAAACACAGAAATTAATATTAATTGCGTAGTTGTTGCTATACACAAAATAATCGATGATAGATGGATGGATAGACCAGCATCTGTTAGAATTACACCTCAAAATGTATATCTAATAGCAATATTTAGTGCCAGAGGGGAAATAGTGTCGCTTGGTTATGCTAATCATGAGGGAATGGAGGATGGTGGAGTCCAGTAGCTTTTGGGACTTCTCAAGCGCAGGATCGTAGTTGGTATACACAGCGTAATATCGTCCTTGTGGACTCCGACTCGTAAATTTAGGAAGTGGTGCCCCAAGTCCAAGTTTTAATGAATATGGAGTAAAACAGAAAACAAAGACAAGATCTGTAAATGTGTTCATGATAATTCAGAATGAATCTAGATTTAACAGAGATTAATAGAATAAAAATGAAACATAAATGAAATCAGAAGGTGTCACCTTTAAGTAATTTACTTTAAGTTTGATAAA
Source organism: Diplodus puntazzo (assembly GCA_963678695.2). Classification (NCBI taxonomy): domain Eukaryota; kingdom Metazoa; phylum Chordata; class Actinopteri; order Spariformes; family Sparidae; genus Diplodus; species Diplodus puntazzo. The sequence goes on from OZ023163.1 coordinate 17,596,787, forward strand.
GATAAGTGGGTGATATGAGTCAGGTATTTTAAGTACTTAAGTCATCGCTATGGTAACAACCACAAATCCACGTACTAGCCAAATACATTTAATTAAAAGACATTATTTACATCCTTTTTTAAGCTGAAGTCCTCACTGTAGCTGGGTGAAGTTGTTGCATAAGCTTGACATTGAGGGTATAAATATTGTCTTTTTTTAATCATTTGGAAGTTGGGGATATTAAGGATTTTAAGAAAGTTGACACTGGACTATAGAGCTGTTGAAATTTAATGTATTTTGGGAATCTGCAGTTCTGTCCAATATTCCTTTCAAGGAATAGCTTTGTATATCACAGCCCAAGGTCAAGTGCTTAAATCATGTCATAAGTGACGATGTTAAACACTTGTAGGTATTAGGATGATGCTCTGCCGAGGACTTTTACTTAAGTACTCTTACAGTCTCTTTGGAGATTACTCTGATTCTCATAGAGCATTCAGAACACATTTTGGACTCCCGAAAAGGTCCACTTACTCGTCTTCCCTCCAAGCCTAACTATATAAACAGGTTATTATCTATATTTCATCAGCCTTAGCCTTCACTGTTCCTCTCTGCCCCCCTGCAAAGACTCATTTTCAGGGCTGTTTTTCACCTGTTTCTGTCTCTGATGTAGATGGCCGTGCTGCCTCCTCCCCCCCTCCATCAGCAGATTATTCTACTTACCCCACATCACTCTCATTGAGTCTCTCCGCCTCTCTGTTTCCAGCTCTATCGTTCCCTCGCTCCCAGATGTACCGCTCTTCTCTCTACCTCTGATTATCTCTCCCACTTCGCATCTCCTCAGGAGTGTCGGCCATTATATGCAAACCCGGTCGTGCTGTCAGTCCCACGCACACACAAAAGAAATACAGCACACCAAAACCATAATAACTGTCTTCAGAAGAACAAGAAAACTATTTCACAGACTTCACTTTTTTACTCGGATCATCTTCCATGGATATTTCTCAGCATTTGTGGGAACAGTATTGGTGGTTGGTATTAAAACTAAGACATGTCGGAGCCTTTTCAGTTTTTAAATTGTGCCAGAAAATCTTCTCTCTTTTATGTGTTTATTCCCACCTCTCATTTGAGCTCTTGTTGCAGGCGGTGCTTTTATCCCTGTCGCTGTCACTTATATAGTTTTTTTTTCCAGCTCAACTTTTCAGAGTTTTTGCAGATCACCAAATCTCACACATCTTCCGCTGCACCCGGAAGATCAAAGCACATTATGCATTGTAGCTCTTTCAGGTCTGCGACATCCTTCCCCATTTTTGATGTTGTATTTACAACTGTTTCTCACAACCTGCATTCTCGCTTTTGAATCGAAAGTTTGAGGAAAAGACTACAGAAGGGAAGTCACTGCTAAAAGGACAAGGAAAGTGTTTTTCGTCAATTCAAATCTTTCTCCAGCTTTAATTGGGCCTCTCCCCACAGCCGTCAGGGTGATTAATAAGACGATTGAGCTGGAAAGATGAGGTTTGGTGCTCCCAACAACAGACAGGACTCTGCAGTTGCTGTGTGAGAGCTGGAGCAGAAAATGGATAGTCATTTCCTTTTATGGTCACAAAAGACTGTTGTAGAGATTCTGGCTTGGACTATAATTGAGACACCAGGGTATATTCTCTTTCTGGACAGAGTCTAATGGTTAGTGCATTAAGGAGGATGATTGAAGAAAGCCACACACTTACAGTAGAGGCTGCGGTAAATCAGAAAAGATGGCTTTTTGGCCAACTTGTAGATTGCAGTGGGTTCACACTGTGCAGTGCTTTAGGTCTTCCCTCTCTCTCATCTCTGGTGAGAGCACTCTTCGGCAGAGTTAAATGGGTGTAATTTTGAGGTAAACGAGAGAACACTTTTAGCAGTAATGGAGGAGAGGCTTTGGACATGTTGTCAGTGCCCTTGGAAATACAGTAAATGCACTTTTCAGGCCCCGCTCAGTTGTTAGGAGGCTTTTCTCTGCATCGCTCACAGGTTTTGTATTCAGCTCATCAGGGGATGAGGAGCTGAGGCAGAAGCTTTCATTAAGACATCAGCTGGACGCTGCATATTCACTGCAGACCTGCAGGATCAAGGTGCTTAGTCCTGCCATATTTAACAAAGCCTCACAACAGCATTCATTTCTGGATTCTAATTCAGTTTCTTTCTAAAAACTTTGTTTTTTTTGTTTTAGTGTCAGTTTAACTTAAAACCTAACAATTGTTTTAGTTTCTGTCAGTGAATTTTCAGCTTCATTGTAATTGTGCATTTTAATTTTTGTGTCTTTTAAGAAGCTGTCACTGGGTTTGTTGGTACAGTTACCCTGGTTACATGTGTGTGCTCTGATTACTTGAAATAGACCCAGTTCCTGTGTCACTGTGCAGTAAAACAATTCAGTTTTCTTAGTAAATACAGTTTTCATTCCTAAACTCTGCCTGTTAGAACCCTGCTGTTTTCCTGTAGTTGACCCTCTACCATCACAGAAACCGATGGGTTACAGATTTAACTTACTAGCCTGTTTTCCACCAAAATCAAAACTGCCACAAAATGATGGCAGTGAAGAATGTGTTTTTGGATAGGATGGCAGGGTCTTGTAAGCAACAGAGGCATGATGTAAAACACAATGCCATATAGTATGTGTCAGAAAGCGCTTCCTAAATAATGGCATGACATGGCAATCACAGTCCTTTACCGTCTTTGGCGCTTGACCTCCTCCTCTTTTCAGAGGAGACCTTTTTGGTTGCCATTGGACATGTTGTCATTGCCCTTGGTTGATTTCTCCGCTGATGCTACCTCCGCGAAGAGGTGGAAAAAAAGATCCCCTCTTACGTCTGTGTAGCTTTTATACAGAACAACGAGGCAAAACAGACTGTGCGAAAGGTTAGTAGTTAGTGCTGTAACCTAAGTGCTCCACTGCATGCACCGCGCTATATATTTATTTAGCCTACAATGAGCGAACTTACAATAGCATTACTGCAAAGACCTTCCCTCAGCAAACATCTAGATGATAATAATATTTTTAATATAATTCTGTTATTTCAATGACGTGCAGTGCCAGTTAACATCATGTTGAAGATACACTACTACATAATAAATGTAATTAATCACTTGCGATTAATCACACACTCGTAAATGGGGCACCACCTCCGTTATTTTATCTATTTGACTAATCCAGAGGAAATTTATCAAATCCGACTGGACAAGTTTAGCTTTGAACAGTTCTAATTAATTTAAAATCAGTTTATTTAATTTCATATTCTATATTCAATCTCATATTCTGAAGCAATGAATTCTACACAGTTCCATTGGTTCTCGTCATTATAGTTAACTTGCACAGACAATGACAGACAGTTATATATGTTTATTAAATAAATAATTCTGGGTAAATAAATGGAATGGCAATTTAGACGAACAACAACAGATGGTGAAATTAAAGGTCACGTTTTTAGCTTTCAAATATTACAGGAGTAATTTTTAATAATACTAGTGAGACCCTATCCGAATTTCTCTTAAGCTCAAAAGATGGAGATCAAAGCTTTAGACACCAACTCATTCTCACGTGTGTGAATCCAGCTGTATGGAGACGTTCAGCTACTTTGTCTGGGAGTCAGGAAGTCCTGAAGTTTTGGTTTCCTCAGGTGTTCTGGGTTCGACTGCAGGTTCGCTGTGTCGGTCCAATAGCCAGAGGGAAGTCCGGTACTCTGTGGATGAAACTCTTGCTTTACAGCCCAGTGGGATGTCCGCTTTGAGAGCGCTGGGGGCAGAGCCGGTCTCGGCTTTTGAGCACACAAAGTCTTGGTTTCGTTGGAAACTGCTTGTACGGCTTCTGATGCAGCCAATTACTGCAACACCTTCATCAATTATGATATTCTTTAGGCTTTTCTTCTGTGTTGCTTCAAGTGGTAGTTGCTAAGCTCTGATTCGTAAACTAATTAAACTTCTTGACCAAAATAACCGGAGGCTGAAACACTGGCCTGGCGAATCTTCCGTTGTCACTTAATACAAGGTGATTAACTTAGATTCACTTCCTCTGAATCAGGCTGTGATACTTAAACAATATATTAAAACAAAAAGAAAAGAACTTTGTTCTGTTAAAAACTTTGATAAAAGTGAAGCACTTAAAGCAGTGGTTCAATACCGCAAATTATAAAATTGGTTACAAAAATTAAATCAACACGTTGATTTCTGCAGAGATCGCTTGTCTTAAAGCTTGTCGCAAAAATGAAAATAAAGTAAAGAGGTCATACTTTAAAAAGAAGAACATGAAAAATAAAAAAGAATGTGATTTAAAAGAAGAGAAGAGGAGAATAGAGAACGAGAGTCTCTCAGTTTTATTACCTCAAGCTGGCAGGCAGACACAGAGGGGCTGGCTGACAGCGTCACTTCTTCAGTGGTATTATGAGTTTAAACTCACAAGACTTAATTAAACTAAACTATCGCTTCTAGTGTTTCAAGATCGTGTTTCACCTTTCCCAGAATTTCACCATGGCTTGATAGGTGGACTTTGTCTACATGAAAGAATATGGCATGATTAAAATCACTTATTCAAAAAGAGGTCAAACTTGATCACACATAAAACACTTCAGTATACAGTAGAACTGATGACTTATACATATCCCTTCTAGTTCTAGCTTAATACTTGTTAACGAAAACATGTCAGAGACATTTTACTGGTAAATAACAAAAGTTTTAAACAAAATGATCTTCTGAAAGTCTATTCCAATCACCAGGACTGACCACAAGGGAGGGGCTGTGGTTTTACCCCAACATCAAACACATTAAAACAGATCATTTTATCTTGGCTTAACAATAACATAGAGAAACATGGAAAACATCAGAAAATGGTTGTTTGAGTTGTAAATTAAAGGAAGAATCTCCTGTGGAGTGTTCATTTGAAGGTTTCATAGCAGTAAAATATCGTCCTACTTTGCCAGGTTAAGAGGTGATGGGGTTGCCAGGCACCTCACTTGAAAACAGTCAGCTTGGGGGTGAAGGAGTAATTATTGCCACAAACAGGACAGAGGACATGTGTTCCTACCATCACTTTGCATTTAAAACAGTAGTTAGTTTATTTGTTCATTTGTCCATTTTGCAGATTAAAGTTTATTTTTTATTTTTTGACAAGAATTAAAAAATCTCAGGTCATTGTTTCCAATGCTAAAGTTTATTTTTATTACAAAATGCTGTCAGTGAATATTCTGTGTCAGCCATTTCCTGCAAGCTTTACTTGTAACTTGGAGTGTCAGGTCTGGGCAGCTTGTTGTGGGGTTTTGTATATATTCATATATGACAGCTGGCTGCCAGCAGATTACTGGTCTTTCATGTGATTGTGCCAGAGGCGTTCAGTCTTTGTCGCCAACTATACTGATAATACTTGAACCGCAGGAATTCTGCCCAGCGTTGACATGTCTTTTTCCCATGTATATGAATCCTAGAGGAACGGGGTGCTTATATGTCACTCCATGATAAGTGCTGGGAATTACACAGTTATTAGTTTCCCTGTTCTAAGCAAACCTTGACTGACACTGTCGATGGAAGATGCCTGAGGGGTAAAGACACTGTGCCCACTGCCTCCAAAAGCAAACTCTGCTAAACCCTTGCTGTTCAAATTGCAAGGAAATTATTATTCTGGGATTTGTTTTACTTGTTTGAATCAAAACATGCAGACATAATGATATGGAGATGTATTTAAGCTACTGTGTTATTGTTCAAGTCTGGTGCTCATTTTCTTCCCTTCTTAATTCTCCAAGCAGATTAGTGACACTTCAGTTGTACTGCGAATTCACAGGATATAAAAACTGACAGTAAATGAACTATATTTCACCAATTCATATACAGAATGATCCATGAGCTGTTTCAGGGGACAGTGATATGATAACCTTCATTCTGCCTCACCATTCGTACTTCATATTCGTCTTCATATTCGTAGTTGTATTTGACTTTTGGTTGCAATTTTCTTGATACTGGAAATACAAGATTTTGCATCAATATGATGAGGTAGCTATATTTTCCAAGTATTTAAATCAATAGATTATCCACAATCAAATATTCACGTTTTTTTATCTTCATAAAATTCCTAAGAATATATATCAATATCACAACATAAATCTATTTTGTATCTATTTGGTATTTTGCATTTTTTATACATATTGATGTGTGATGAATATTTCTTTCATACAATGAAAATAGTTTACTTTAACACACACCATTAAGCATTTTCAAGCAGAATATAAACATTTCTAAATAGTTCACTCTATAATGTAGTTGTAAGCAGACAGAAGAGTTTATTAATGTATCTGTAAGTACATTTATCAATGTATCTGTAAGTGTACAAACAGATAATGAAAGGCAATGAAACATCTCTTCTAGGGCTGTCAAAGTTAACGCGTTAATAACGCGTTAACGCAACGTCCTCTTAACGCCATTAATTTTTTTAACGAGCGATTAACGCTCAGTATATAAAAAAAAAAGCGCATTGTATGATTTACGGCCGTCGGCGGCACCCGTAGTCTTGATACAGAGGGTGGCAGAAGAAATAGAATAAGAAAGGGAATCAGAAGAAGAAGAAGAAGCAGGGTTGGCGGTTCGTTAAAAACACGCCGGACTGAAAAGCAGCACTCGCTGCAAACTCCTCATCTCTGCTGTCACTCACGGTGGCGGATATTTGTTTCGCCATCGCCCTGATCATTTTGCGGGACACTCTCTCGTGGCATGCCCGTTTGCTGATAACTCATCCCCGCATGTTTATCTCAGGCTCCTCGCTAGCCTTCTTCCTCCCTCCAGCAGGCAGCCTGCCGCTGCTGTTGTCCTCCTCGGACAGACGCTGAAGCTCCGTTTCTCTCACTCTCGTGGGGTCGACAGAGAAACGTCTAGCGGCTGCTTCTCCCGAGTTTTCCTCTGAATATATCACGACAGAAGGTTTGAATTTCAAGTCGTACTTTTTATTGTTTTGCTGCACCGGAGCCAAGGCGATCATCAGTGTGATACTGACTGACAGAAAGCAGCACACTGCGTGAAAAAGGCGAAGAAGAAAAACGTGCAGTCTCAGTGGACACCACTTGCAAGCCAAACAGACGGCAGATGCAGAGAGCCCGTCGCCCCCCCTCGCCAAAAGCAGACAACCCTGGATTTATTTTCCTGCATGATTTGAAGTGTTGAATAAACATTTTCATAATGCAAGCATATTTGCCCTTTCTTATGTTGTTAAAAGTATTAAGAACATGAAAAAAATACACTAGGGTACATTTAGAACAGAAAAAAATGTGCCAAAAAAAATTGCGATTAATTTGCGATTAATCGCAAGTTAACTATGGACAAAATGCGATTAATCGCGATTAAAAAAATTGATTTTTTACAGCCCTAATCTCTTCATACAAGAAGTGATGTTTCTGACAGAAACTGTACATTAATTAACCAAACACTTAAAAACTACATTAAAGTATTTGATAAACTGATGGTGAGGTGTTTGCATACTGTTTAGAAATGCTCAATAGCTGCAACTGTGCAAACCTTTTTGCACAATTTGAAAAAAAAAAAACACACATACACACAAGATAAGAAGGATAATAAATAATATACAGTGCAGGAAGAGACAGAAAACCCGGTGGGCTTAATGGACACCTCCCAACAAATAATGTTATATAAAAAGCATAATTAACATACAGAAAATGATTTAAAAAAATAGCTCTGACTTCCACTCCACTTGGTCCTAGTGAATTTGCTCAGGAAAACGTGTATCAATTCCAATGGCACCATTGGCAAAGAGAAACAGTATATATTAATAAATATAAATTAAGTTTAATGTCTTTCTTGTCTCAAATACAGTACATCACCTCAACATTGGGTAAATGAGTGCTAAGCATGCTCAATAGCATGAACCAGAGCCAGTAGCATAAAGATGTTCTCTGTGTGCGCCGCCATGTTGATGGGACATAGGATGATGGATGGATAGAGCTCGCCTGAATTTCTGACTTGGGGTTCCAATTGAATGTTCCATTGCAGTTTTCTGTGTCCAATGTTGTTGTTATTTGGAGTTTCAAGTGAAGTGGATTCCAGCCATGAAGTCTTTCGGGATTGGTTACTATGTAACAATCACTTGCAATTATTTACTCAAAAAAGGAAAAGTACAAATGCTAATTTAAGGGAACGGGTGGACTTGATAAGTGCCGCGAATGGACACTGCCAGCTGTCCGATAATACTTTAACCCCCCAAAAGTAAACAGCAAATCTCTCCATTACACCTATGATAATGTTGGTATAAATTGTGAAGAAATGGAATCACGCAGATTGTTTGACTTATCTCTATGTATTAACAGAAAGTAAATTAAATTACATCCAACCCGGACACACACACCAAACAAAAGAAGGGAGGCACACTCCAATACAAACAAACATTTGGCCAAAAGACCCACAATAACCTGAAACTCCCCCACAGTTCAAACGACCAAAACCCAAAGTAAAGTGTCCATGAAAGAATTAGTCCTTAAAGAAAAGTTTCCAAAAAAAACTACCTTTGACGGGTGGGAATGTGGCGAGCCGCCGTAGGTCTTCATGAAAAAAAGAAGCAAACCCACGCAAAGCTCACCCAGTCCGTTTGGCAACTGGATCGCAGGCATGCAGTAATCCGGTGGTCTTTTAATCCTTTTTTGGTGTCTGTTGGATTCCTCCTGTTGAGATTCACTGAACAATCCTGCTAGCTGCGTCCTCCAAACTCCAGCAGTTTCAACCTGTCGTCTTGTCATCTCCCTGTGACCTTTCCCCTCTCCCTCATTTATTATATTTGGTAAAAATAAACAGAATAAAAAATTATGGCAGAAGACTAAACAAGAAACATGTTTATGTTAATCACCACAGTTACCACACATCAAGGTAGACTCGGGTGACCCTTAAAACTATGTGCGCATAAACACATCCAATGAGGGAATGTGTCAAACATAGTTCAGTCAGCTTGATGACATGCACTGGCTTGCAGCAGGTTTCCCTATAAAAAACAGAAAACTAAGAGAAGTACCTGTAGGCGTTAAAAGGTTTGTTCAGAGTTCAGTTGCTGTGTTGTCGGCTCGCTCAATCAATTGAACTTTAACTCCCACTTACAACAATTGCATGAAAATGCCTGTCAGTCATCAGAGATGTGACTGTATCAGCTACCTATTTGCATTTAAGCCAGCTTTGCCTGAAACAGAATTCGATCTCCTCTTAATCACAACAGCCCGGACACAAACAGCACAACCAGAACTGCATTTGCTCTCCACTTTGTATGCGCAAACTTGCTGGAGGAAATATGATATGAAAGCTCACTTGCGCTATTCATAAGTAGGGTTTTCTACACTTTCCTATGAGGGGGAAGGGATTTCTAAATGAATCCTGTTGACTTCCTGCTCTTGTTTCACCTTCAAAAACATTGTGATATCGATCATGTGGATGCATCCTCGCTGTCCTTATGACACAGCAAAAGATTTTGGTCGCTGTCCTCTCAAATCATACCCCAGATGCCTTCCCCTTGTCTTCTCTTTAATTCCTTCCTTACTTCTTTTGTCGAGTTTGATGTCTTCAGTGTCGCCCCCTCCGCCGTCTCAGGATGAACTCCGTGCTCGGTGCAGCAGTGCTGCTGCACAGTGTTGTTTTACTCTGGCAGACAATTATCTCTGAGATGCCTGAACAGAGAGAGCTGCTCTTCACGACAACTTCCCCCTACCCCCTTAAATCTGTTCACGCTGCCCGTCACCCACTAAGTGTTACACACTCTGCCCTATGCACAAACACACAGAGTAAAACACACTGACACCCCTAAAGCATTTTTCTATCTTTTCATTTCCCTTGTATTTATTCTATTAAAACTGCGAGCACTAAAGTTCATCTAGCTCAAACACTCACACACATACACATTGCTTCAATCACTGTCACAAGCCGCAGGAAAAACCTCTCAATCAGCCCAACAACAGATGACAGTATCTGCAAAAAAACAGCCATTTAAAGCTGAGCATATGCACCGCCTTCCTTTCTGTTTACCGCTCCTCACAAGTCTTCAAAATCTTTTTTTATTGACAAACCACACCTTGAAGACCTTGGAGGTTTTTAAACGCGGTTAGAAAAGGTCATGACATTCAGAAATGGCATTCTCTTTGGGGAAATGGCTTGGATGTCTGGCCGGTAAATAAGGTTAGTTCTATCGGCTCGATTTCCAAGCTGTTTGGCGTCTTCAGCACTGCCGGCCTTCCGATAGTACTGAAGGCTCTGGGTGCAAGGTGTGGTGGTGTCACCGTGTGTGATACACTCCCCAAGAGGCTAATAAAAAGTGCAGCACACACATACTATATAACCGCTGCTGAGAAAGTTCCTATTTGGTGGTAATGGTGGCATGTGTGCATTAGTGGTGGATGGCTGGGGGGGCTGCAGACAATTAATGATACACTTCTAAATGCACACGCTCGTGCACACTTTTATGCTAACTCAGTTCCCCACTCCCCTCTTCAGTTCTTCACATGCAATTGAAATGCAAGTGCTCCAGGTTAAAGCCTTGAAGGCCCCAAACAGAAACCATTAACCCTTTAGTATTCCCTTGGCCTTGCTGCTGATGAGTTATTTAAGGCTTTTGACAAGGATCCACCCTCTTTACATTCACGAATGATGAAGAAAGGTCAGTGAACACGCTCAGAGATGCCTTTGGCAAAATAATCTCGGGATTCAATACACCAAGGCTGTATCGTCCTCTGAAGTGATAAACGCCCTCCTTCCATTCTTTTTTTTATCTAAGTCCCCCCTTCCTGCTGAATTACTGTAATGTGTTTGAAACAATCAATGGGCTGAGCTACTCGCTAGCCGGAGTCCTGTCACCATTGACATTGTTAATTAGCACTGAAGAATCCCAGGCGCTTTTGTCTGAGCACATTTTAAAAGAGACGAGCGGATTAGACCATTTTGCTTTACATTTGTTATTCCTAATGCCGTCTTGCGTGGGGAGATCTTAGTGATGGTGGGTGGTTCCCGGTGGACCGCCAGCCACGGATCTGTACCCCAACATGAAACAGCAAAAATAATTACTGGAGAGGGGCTTCTGTGCCTTTCACCAGAACAGTTAGCTATCATAGCAGAGATCAGAATCGGAGGGATATTCCCTACTTCCATTTTTATTAATTTCCATTGCCTTTGTGTGTCTGCCACTGAATTAGATTTTAATAGAGTCTATTTTGCATCGTCTGTTGATATTTGAGTGATCAATATGTGTTTTGAGATGACTAACAACCCCCTTTCTTTGTTCCAAATCAGCCCAAACCTTGATATAGTCAAAAGAGGATTAATAAGCAACCCAATAAAATATTTAATCATCTGAGTCCCTGTAGAAAAGAAAGAATTACATTTTTGATGAATAACTCTTGTTAGAGATGTTAAGTTACTCTTTAAACCATAATCTCATTATATTCTCTATTTAAACAGACGTGACAAAAGTCAATTGGTCCAAGTCTAAAGTAAGTAATTCCAAGACAAGTTAGTTAGTCAAGTTACTTTTTCCCTACCTTAGAAACTTCAGTCTTATCTGCAGTATCTGGTCTCTATGAAGAGAAAAGAAAAGGTATTAGTACCGGTCAAAAAATGATATTATCAGCAGATGGCTTTGGTCCCTTGGAAGGATGTAAAATTAAAAGTATAAAATGCTAAATAATGCTAATAACACTTTCACTAGTGGGAGGTTGGAGACCCAATTTATCTGTTGGACCTAAGATTAAAGAAAAGGTCTTCTTGAGTTTACCCAAAACTGGCAGTAGTGATTAGTCCAGCCGGCTTTGAGATGTCTCGGTTGGGTAAATTTGGGTTATCCTGATAAACTAATTGTGCTTTCAAGGTGAGAAATGATTCAATTATAGTGTATGTAGCCGAACAGTGTCAGACTTAAAATTAGACAGTCACGTATCACACAAGGAGGGCATGTTGAAATTGTTGCTTGTTTCCTTACCTTTTGAACTCTTGCTCTGGGTTTGGTACTTCTGCAGTTTGAGTCTAGAAAAGTTTTTCAAAGCCTGTGATCATTTTGACTTCATATTTTTAGTTCATTTAGAATTTTTTTCATTTTAGTATGCTGTGTAGGTTGCTGGGATGGGATGTCATTCTCACTTGGAGAAACTGTTTTAACAAGTAGTGTTGATGAGAAAGTGTAGTTTCAATTGATCTTGGTTCGCTTTTTGTCCTCACACATAATACAGAACACATTAACATTGATAGGGGAGCTCAGTAATAGGATTCTCAGTCTTATTAACCAATAAAACAGCATTTTTTGAAATTGCTGGGGGAACCGTGATCATTATTTTCTAGACAGATGGCATTAGCCCATTTTATATGTCTACTTTGTGACCCTTTACATTCTTCCATAATTGCCTTTAATGGTACGAATGCAATATAATTGAACTGACATTTCCTGTGCTCACATTCACTGTCATGAGAGCAGCAAGTCGACTTGATGATGAATACTGTATGTAATTGTGAATCCATCTGCTCTGTTTCCAGCTTCAAAGAGAGGTGTGTGTGTGTGTGTGTGTGTGTGTGTGTGTGCGCGCGCGCGCGCGCGTGTGTGTGTGGGTGCGTGTGTTTTTTACCACATGTATTGATATTTGCTGTTCTTGGTACCCAGCTGAGTTGAACCAGGGGTCAATCCACCAGTCCAATTTGTCGGTAAACGCAGACTTATTCCCCTCAGTGATTCCAGTCAATAATGTTTGACCTCATGTGAAAAAGGGAACACAAAAGCAGAGAGAGTGGTGCTCACATACTTTGGAGTTGCAGTCACCAACGCACAGTAGCACATCAAAAGGGAATGAGCATGTGTCACCATCATCAGTTCTGGAATTTATGCAGCAATGGAAGTTGCATATCGATAGTGTCAGTGCAGCAGAAAGGATAAGCCTATAGAGGAAAGGCTGAAGTGGATGTGGAGTGGGGGGGAGGGGGTATGTGGAGGAGCAGATAAGTGATAAGGGCTTTTTTTCTTTTTTACAATCTGACACATTTTAGTGTGAGGTGATATTGTCTGCCTTTTATTCATACAACCACAAAAGTTATTGTCATTGAACAGAGTGCGCACAACTCAGCACTTCCAAATACTAGTCTAAAGGCTGGAAGGCACTCAAATTGGATGTGCGTCACACTTAACTTTCAAATGCACCCATTGTTTTTACTTGGCAGCATTTTGCAGTGCATCAAACCACCTTGACTCATCTACTCTTAAACTGTGTTGATTTTCTGAGCCTTCTAAAAAATCTGCCAGGCCTACGCAGCTAAGGCTATTCACACTTAGAAGAGTGCTGTCTATGTGGTGGAAAGTAAGTTAATTAAGTACAATTATGAGGTGCTTGAACTGAACTTATAGAGATAAACTTAAATACAGTATAATCAAACAGTCATCTTATAAAACAGAACACGTTGTTAGTGGTTACATTACGATATGATTCATGATACAGATAGTGTCATAATACAGTGATTCTGCAATAACCAATACATTGGAAGACAATTATCTAACAGGACATTGCTATATTTGTCTACTGAAGATCGCAAAAGACCCCTAAAATACAAATTGCAGGAATTGTGTATTTATTCACTGCATTGTGGTGCCGAATTCACAGACTTTGACGTGAACAGAGATGAAACTATATATGAAAAAGTGCACGGAGTGTTAGCTCAGTGCCTCTCTAACATACAAGTGAAAAAAGGCTGATCTGCCAGAAAGCAGAACTGTTACAGAGTTGAAATGTTCAAAAGAAGAATGCAACTAGAGCTTACAGAATTCTTTACAATCTGTGTGAATCAAGTTAGGAGTTAAGACGTTTTGACTCTGGTGAGTCGGATTATCATTGGAATGTGTTGAGAGCACCGACATGTTCCGATAAAGACATTGATATTTGGCACCAGTGTATCTGTAATCATATTGCAAGAGAAAACAACATGATTCAGTGCTTTATCGATGCTTTTATCCAACCCCTGATTGTTACAGGATTAAATACAGTTCTATAGATTAGACACCTTGATTAGTTCCACCTTGACAATTTACAACAATAAATACTGCTTACCTGTTAATGAAACACTGATACTAATCCAATTAGATGTCTTCGAGTTTCCTTTAAAGGTCACTGGTGTAATGATTATTGGTGATACTTAGGGTGCTCGACGGGAGTAGTGTAAATAACAAAGTATCATGATAACTGAAGCACCAGCTGCACTTTCAAAGCTTTAGAAATATTACCAAGCATTAGTATCGTAGCAAAGATAATAGTTTTAGTAGTATTCATTCGATGAAGTCACAAATTTAGATCTTCATGAATGGATGATACAGTCGAGGAGGATAAGCTTCTCGTAGCCATCTACAACACCACTTTCAGTTACATGACTGGACGCGCAGGATGTAGCACAAATTTGCGCAAGTTATTATGGGGGCTAGGAATAAGGTGGATACTGTACAGTCATATGATGATCTGTCAGCGTGACAAATATCTTTAATTTTCTTATTTTAATCTATTTGTTCTGAAAATATTTCCATACTGTCATTTCAGTAAGACTTTGACTTGACTTTTTTTAGGGATGATGCAACGCGCAACGCAAAGTGACGCCGGGCTGTGTTTCTCCAAACGTTGAGTCGGCTTCAACTTTTCCACCTCACCCTGCTGCGTTTTTTGGGGGGGAACCCCCTGCTGGACCCACTGCCGCAGCCAAAACAGACTGCCCTCATTAAAATGAATGAGTTACTTTTTGTCCCCACCCAAACATAATATATACAAGGATTACACATATTACTAGTTAACTGACTGAACTTTTATTGGGGAATCATGTCCTGCGGTGCACACTTTGTCATATTTGGTTGTTGATGATAGAATAAAATACGTTGACAGATGTTATTTTGGGTAAATTCGTTGTTATATTTATCAAGTAATACAAAAATAATAGTTAGATTAATCCAAAAATATAAATGAATAATCGTTAGGTGCAGCCCTAGCCTTTTTATGTTGTGGCTTTGATACTTTTACTTAGATAAAGGATCTAAATATTTCTTTCAAAAAAAGCTTAATCTTTCTACGTTGTCTTGTGTTGTTTGTAGAGCTGTATTATGATGTAAATCTGAACTTCTGTAAGCTGCATCCTTGCCACTGTAATGTCATACGAAGAGCATCTATGTCACGCACATTAAATTCACTCTTAATTCTGCCTTAAATACACTCTCCTGATTAACTGCATCTGACATCAGTGACTTAGTTTTCAGCCTCTTTGGTGCAGCCCATCTCCAGGACAGCAGACGGAGCCTATTAAGAATTAATTAACGGCAGCACAATTAGTTTTCTAGTTTCAGTATAAAAAGGGATTCATTCTCATTCTAGGCTGCTCTCTCCCACAGCTACGCGTGTCAAGAGGGTCATTTATGAAGCACCAGCCCGTCATTTTGGGTTTTGTTTTGTTTCATAATTTTATTGTTGCAACGCACATTGTGGCAGGAGAAGCTGGAAGTGTGCGAATGTTTGTATCCAATTCCGAGACCTTCAGCTGTTAACTACTTAACGGATCCCTCAGTGTGTGAATTAGAAATGGAAGGTATTCACACACGGAGAGCAGCCTGGGTTTGGTATTGTGCCTGTGTGTGTATGAAAGGCAGTGCCTGTACTGTCTCAAGCTGCTGTATGAAATACCCCTCTGAATCAATGGTGCTCACTTCAGGACACTATAGCTTTTATCTGAACCTCCCGCAGGCAGTCAGCTACAAGGTGGGGAGCAGAGACTGGAGTGCATTCACTGCCTCAGGTTCTGTCTTGGCGTAATAAAGGAATATTTCATGTGTGACGCTCTCACAGCCGATGGGCGTACACCATCTAAAGCAGACTTTGAACTAGCAATAATTAACGTAAACATATGGCGTGTGCCTCCATCGAGTTTTGCCCGTCCTCCGCACAGCCTCAAGTAGCAGCGCGGCGCCTGAGCTAGAAATAATCCACTGCACATGCTAATCACTTGGCAATTGATCTGGCCCTTTAGGTCCAACAATTTCTGTAAACCACATCATTGATCTTAGAGAAATCAATTAACAGCTCAGGGTAGGTAAATATGAAGAAAAAAATATGGATCACTCTGCGTACTGTATGAGCATCCGAGCAAATTCTGGCTGCAGCCCGTGTGCTCTTGTGCAGAGATGCGTGGCATGAGAAAATTCTGGTCAGGTTCGACTAGCCCCAGGTGAACTGTGATAACCAGGCAGTCTGCAGTGATAAAGTTATCTTATATCCATCAAGAAGAAAATGCACTTAACCCTCCACATTCAGGCCTGCTGTGTTATCAGCACCATAATGGAAACTGATAAAAGAGAGCTGTCTTATCATAATCCTACATACATAACAGCAGGGAATTGCTATTTCAGGAGGCTTCAGGGCGAAAAGGGGATGGGCAGAGCGGAGAGGGTAGGAAGAGAGGGTTGCCTCCTGGTTGGAGATCAGATGTTATCTGGGCTGTATTGATGGAGCTGCTCATGGAGATGCAAGTGGCGTCCGTTTGTCGTCAACATTCCTCATAACTGGCCAGATTGTCGCTGTCATCACAGGGGCGCAGTAGCCGAGCAGCGGCTGACTCAGCGAAATCCTTGGGCCTGCAGCAGAAATAAAACCCTGATAAGCATTAAAAAGTGAGGGAGAGACAGAAGGGGGGGGGGGGGGGGCACGGGGAATTATTAGAGACAGAGTGAGAGACCCAAATATGAGAGGGAGATTATTATAGAGACAGAGGGAGGAAGAAGGTGGGGAGAGAGAAGGGAAAGTGGGGCTGCGTGAACTTGCTACATGCTGACACATTTGTTTGCATCCCTGTGCATTTTATCAAGCCTCTAACATTAAACAGATTTAGCTGGAGCAGCCAAAGTCATGGAGTAATTATGCTTTTGGAAATGCTGTGATTAAAAACCCTTGCTTAAAGGATCAGTCCACACTGTACTGCATTTTTTTGTTGTTGTTTATTCCCAGAACATGCTGATGTGGATTTAACCTCTAAATTTACAAAAAAAACTGAGGGGAAAAACCTAGAAGGCAAAATTCATAAGTCATTTTAAAAATGGAGATTTATCCATCAGGCGTGCATATAAAGTACATCATTTGCAAGCCCATTGATTTCCCGCATAAAGCATGTCCTTGAATTGATAGGTCCAATAAACATACATGCAGGTCACTCTGAATTTTGGATTCCTCTCGAATGCCAGACACATAACTTCTCTATTCAATTCAAATAAAAGAAACACACAAACGCTCTCTGTTTAAGAAGGAGGAGGAGGAAGAGAGAGAAAGTGAGATGTCGGTCAATAATGAAAAGGAACAGTATCTCTGCGGAGAACGCCGGAAATGTCTCTCTGTTGGGATTCCTTCCTCCACCTCACACTGTGCTGAGGGCTCTCTTATGTGTCCAGATACCCCGCAGAGGCGTTGATTAAGTCAAGCTGAAGGCCAAAGCCTGCCTGCAATCGAGAGCCCCCAGCTCACTCAGTAAGCTATCAGGTGACCCGTCTCTCGCTCTCATTCACTCTCCAGTTAGATACTGATGCTGAGAAGAGCTATTAGAGCCTGGGCTCCGGCCCCAAAAAGCATTCTGCTGGGTGTTGATAACCGGCAGGTACCAGGATGTGGAGCGCGTGAGGGCAGGAGGGAGGGGTGGGGTGAGGATATGGCAGCACTGGGAGGCGGAGGAGGGTAAATGATCTCCGAAGGCCATCTTATTAATGGAGGCTTTTCATTACTAGCACTAATGCAAACGATTGGTGGGGCTAATGAGCTCGAAGGTTCGTGTGAACGAGGGCTCCATGGAGCCAGAAGTGTGTGATGATCATAGCGGGAGACGAAGGTGATGAGTTTTGAACATCATATGTGGTCATGATGAGCATTTTGCTTATACAAGACCAAGGGGAATGGAGAGAGAAATGGATGAATGAGCTGATGGGTCGGAGAGTCAATTGTGCGCCGACTCAATATGGCAGGCTGCTACAGGCAAGAGGGTACAAGATGAATGATGGCAGGGCCAAGCGTATTTCACTGTCAGTGGATTGAAGTGAGGTAAAGCATGGGGATGTCTTCATCGCCTTCTATCAAGTGTTTGCACACCCTCGGTGTGTAAGCACTTAAAAGACGAATGAAGCACAGCGCATTCTTTGAAGGCGCGGCATCCCCTCATCAGATTTCATGAGCGTTGCATGATATTCCATTCAGAGTCTTTACCGAACCCCAGCGAAGTGCCCCGGAAAAAAAATAAAGAAGAGCTTTTAGTGTGTGCTGCACTAAGTTAAGGACACCCTTGGTGGTTGCTGTGAACCTTGCATGTAGAGGGATTTAGCACGATTTCCAGTGTGGTGTGTACAGGATCAGTTCTGGCTCAGGAGTGTCTCATGTGGGCTCTCTCGGGGGAGCGGCGGGGGGAGGACCAGAGGCCACTGATTGATGGTCAAGGACACTGAACCCCTCCCCCACCCCCCTTGCTCAGAGGAGCCCGTCTCTGAAACCATGTCCTCGGGGGGATTGGGATGCTGCCTGGCTGGCTGCCGTCTGTGCGCCGCTCACGACAGCCAGCTTGGAGAATACGACCAACTCAAGGGATGTCTCATCCGCTAAACGACAAACGAATGAATCGGAGACTCAATCCAACACAAAAACGCGGGAGATTTTCCTCTATTCTTCTCGCCGTCCTGCTTTTTTCACATGTGCGTCACGGAACATGTGTGAAACTTAAGGCAAGCAGACACGGATGAGGATTTCTGAATGACTTCGTACGAACCTGACAAAAAAGCCCAGCGTGTGACAGTTAAGAGGCTGAGAAGAGGAAGGGAAAGGAGCTCACGCTATCACTTAATGAATGATGATGTCCCAGTGAATTACAGTGCAGCGCATAACACTCGAGATGGTACTCAACACAAAACCCAGCATTGAGTGTCACTGTTGCGTATTCCAGTATGATTCATTATCTGTGTCAACAGTGACTGAGGTTCAGGGCCTTAGCATTTGTTGTGCATATGATATGTGGGTGACAAAACTGCTGTCGGTGGAGATTTGAGAGAGAAGGGGGAGGGAGCGAAGGACGAGAGAGAGAGAGCGGCTCGCACTCCCAGCACATTATTTAAAGCCGATGGCTCCAGTCCAGAATCAGAGAGAACCAGGGATTGTTATTTTCATATGACTCTGGCTTGAGCTGGGGAGGCTCTAGTTTTCCATTTCAATTCGGTTGCAAAACAGTAATTGAAGCATATCGCTTTCATCTCCACTTATCTCCTCGGCTCCTCTCCCTTTAGAGCGCTGCTTGTCTTCCCAGCGTTTGCACATCTTGACACTGTTGGTTTCTCTATGATATATTGTCTGGGATTCTGGTACTTCATTGTAGCTCGGCACTGATGTACATGGCAATTAAATTCAAACCCCAAAGAGGTAGAGCTCAGTCAGAGCCCCCCCCTCCTCTTCCTCTTCCTCTCCCTCCTGTCCGCTGCTGCTGCAGCCTCGCTCTCGCACCCCTTTCAATCACTGTCTTTTTTTTTCCCAGCTCTCTCTTCCTTTGATTCCCCCTTCTTCTCCCCCCTATCTGTCTTTCTTTTGCGCTCACTCTCCGTCTGTCTGTCTTTTTCTCCTTCATGTTAATAAGCAGAGTAATGGTGTTGCAGGCAGTTCCTGGTTGGGGAGTTAATTAAAATGGCAAGTTACAACCCACACAGTCAAAACAATAGAGGCCCCTGCTTTTTCGCAGTGACACAGGGAGACATTAAACAAGCCCAAAATCAAACACTCTGAGGAGGCAGGAACCCAGTAATACTGACTACCCCCCCCAAACCTCACTTAACGCTCCCCTTCCTGAAGCACTGAGGGCTTTATTGTTACGCTCTCCAGCCCAGTCAACATTAGTCATAGCACAGATCTAGTAATTACCTTGTGAGCTCCCTAAACTGCTGCATGAAAAGCAGTTGTGTACAAGATATTAATGTGATTACTGCAGCATTCCGAGCCACAAACTACGCCGGAACTGATCAGATGAGAATCTAAAGACTGGAAATAGTGACATCTGCCTATTCCCCACCCACGGCCACACACACACACACACACACACACACACACACATGATTTTGCTAGCGTGGCTAGCACAATGCCGTGCACTCGGGCTCCGGCAACAGTGGGCCGGCTGAGCAGGACAGGAGCTGTTGTTGCTATGGTTACCATTTCTCGGCTCGCTCTCACAGCCCAGGAAAACTGTGTCATTATCCTGTACTTTGGATAGGAGAAGAGAGAGAGAGAGAGAGAGAGAGAGAGAGAGAGAGAGAGGAGGGAGAAAAGGGGGAGACAAAGATAGAAAGGCAGAGACAAGGAGAAAGAAGAAGAGGGCTGCAGTTCACATGGGCCAGACATGCATCTAACACGCACATCATCCAAATTTGCAGCCATTTGTGCTCCTCTATTTCCTTTTTTTCTCCCCCACCCCCACCCCTTTTTTTCCGTCCGTCAGCGGAGCTATAGTTTTCACTCTAATAGGTAAACAACTTCAGTGCCAGCAGATAATGCTTGAAAATATCAGGTGAAAGCAGCGCTGTGTCAGGTAATAATGGGATGTGTTTCTGTTATTTTTTTACTCTCCCTGGCATCTCCTGTTAAAATTGTCACCAACGAGCTATTATGTTGGTAAAAAAAAAGATCAGTCTCTGCGCCATTGTATTTATTTTAACACACACCAACAGTCATATGCCGCTCTGATGACAACCAGCACGGGTACTATTGAATGATTACACATCCCGCAATACCAACAGCTCAGTGGGATAACAATCCTCCTCTTCAACGATCCTTTTAGAGACGTTTCTTACCTCAGAAACACTGTGTGTGTGTGGTTATGTACTTTGCTCGATGGGTTTGTGCAACGTGAGGTCCACATCATAGGAGTTACATTGTGAACTAATTACATGGCCGTGTAAATAGAGGCACCCTGCTGATATGGGCTGTGCACCACATGATTTCCCCTGGTAGAGCAGAGGCTGTTTGCACTGCCTCACGGTGTTCTGTGTGTGTGTGTATGTGTGTGTGTGTGTGTGTGTGTGTGCAGGCATGCATGTGACCTGTACATACAGTCTATATGTGTGTGTGTGTGTGTGTGCGTGCGTGCGTGCGTGCGTGTTTGTGTGTGTGGGTGCTGAGGGAGACCATGTTTTGCAGCATGTGAGGTGTGCTTTATTGAGCTACAAGCTAAAAAGAGTGTGTCTGCGTGGAGGCACAGTAGCCCCTCCAAATGAAAGGCTGCCCTCTCCCTCTCCACCGCCTGACGCAGCTCTCCAGAGAGACCTGTTCATATTACTGTGGCCGTCCGCTGGTCAGAGGAACACAAACAGCACAAAACAAAGGCGCGTTCAATAGAAAAGTGAAGAAAAGACCTCATCTACTCTCTTCTTCTCCGCTGATGGCTTTTTTTAAACACTGATATAAAATAGAGGAACGAGGGAATAAGTGTTTTGTAACACAGCAAGAAAATGAAGTATTTTAGAATCGTGGTGGCGAGTAACGGAGTACATTAAATCAAGCTGTACAATCTGAATGCGCCTTCTCTGTAGTTCAGTGCTTCTATTCCGATGTATTTTATAGTAATCTTCCCACTGGTTTGTGTGTTGCGCCCTCTAGTGGCGGCGCCATTACTGCTGGGGCAAGTCATGGTGACTCGGTGTCTGCTGCTGACAGTGACAGCAGCGTGGCTAGTTGGCTTGAAGACATGAGACAGTGGCCCCCAGTTACTGATGAAGGTTCTATATATTGATGCCAATCTAAACCTTCTTCAGATTTTACATATTATACACTGGGTACTTAACGGATAATCGAGAATAAATTTGACCATCCACCACATTTCATGTGATAGTTTTTAAAATGATTTCATTATTCGCCTGGCAATGAGCAACAAAACTACTACTGACTACTGGGTCACTCATAGGGGGTCAGAATTCAAATTTTAACCCAATCATCAATGATAATTATGATATTCTTGATCATCTTGGTCCTTAGAAATGTATGTAAAGTGAAAGTGTATGGGCTCTGGCAGGCAGTTGAGTATTTCACATTCAGTTTTTTTCCCAAAGTCTACGCTTGCCTCGACTGTTGGAGCAGCTGAGCGCTTCACAGGTTTTTAACAATTTCCTAGACGTCACATTCTATGCAAGTACACTTGCATAGAATGTGAAGATAAAAGTAGAAAATTCAACTAAAGAGCGTCTTCTCGTCTAAACATCCCTGGGGTTTTTATCAAATAACTGTTTGATGAGCCAAAACAATAAAACTGTCATATATTTCACAAAACAAAGAATAGAATATTCCAATAAATGAAAACAAATATGAGTAGCATTTTTTAGATTTTAGTTTATCTACCTCCTCTCGTACTTCACTACAACCTCTTGCGGTAATATGATTTTCAGGACAATCGGCAGAATAAATGTGGACAACATACTTTTCTGCAAGCCGCTGATGTGTCGAAACTTAACTTTCCTTCCAATTTTTTTCAATTTTATGTTGTGACGACACTGTGCTCATGCTTGACTCGATAGCCATGTTGACTGTCTTTACTTCACCGCCACCCCTCCACCTGCTGAGTCAGGTCATAGACATGTATGAGAAATGTTCACTGCAAAGATTTTATTCTGGTGAATGGGCTGATAGTGTGGTCAAATGTTTTTATCACATTATCGGAACCAGTGGAGCAAATCACTTGACTGTACATAAGAGTTGAAACTATATCCACGTCAGCCAGCTACAAGTGTGGTACAAATTAGTAGTAACATTATTATAATGTTATATATAATAATATGTCATATTTTTTCTGATAAAAAGGATTTTTACATTGTGGTGTTGGTTCTTCCACACTGTTCAGAATGCTGAGCGGCAGCAGGGTTGTGAAGTATGAGATTCTCTTCCAAATGGAGAAGACAAGCTAAAATAGTGGCTGTGCCACAGTAATTGCAGTTTTTAGGGTCTCATTTGGAAGCACCATACCAAGCTGACTGTGGGTTTTCAAATGCTGGGTGCTGCCGAGTGAAAGTGCAATCACAACTAATCAGAGCTTCTCTTGTTTCCCTGCCCACAGCGCCCAACACTGCACCCTATGGGAGCACAGGAAGCGCGTATGTCCCGCTGGCCTGCCGATACCTGGTCCTGGCTCTCTCCTCCTTCATCAGCGTGTACTAGCAGAGGCCAGCCCAGACACAATGACTGTGGAGAGCATTTATGAATCCTTTTTGACATTGCTGATGGCTGGAATCAAATCTGGTACAGTTTGTTGAAAAGCCGTTATGGGGGAAAAAATCAGCGTTACTTTGTGTGGGGAACCTTTTTTTTTCTCTCTCTCTCTCTTTGCTTTTTGGTGAAATTTTATGTCATGTAAATACTATGATGTTTTTTTAATTATTATTTCCTTCTTTTGTCATTGATTGACCTTGTGAATCAGTGCTCAGCCCCTCCCCTGCCCGCCCCCCCACTCCACCTCCACTCATATCAAAAAGCTCCCAAACTTCCTAAATGAGTTACACTTTCATGCCTCTTTCTCTGGGAGGCAAAGGCGCAAAATTGACATTTTCATCAGTTTTTGTACATGGCTAAAAAGACGCAATTGTGCCAAGTCTCTCAGTACACACACAATTACCATACCAATGTTGTAATGAATGTATTATGGGTTGTTGAACAAAGGAAAGACGTTTAGATTCCTAATAATACAAATTCAGATTACGGAGTGTGCTTAAAAAAATACAGGAAAAAAAACACAGAAAAAAAACAAAAGAACATAAAAGGCAGGGCTTTTTCAGGACCTGTATTGTCATGATTACTCAATAGATGGATGAACAGTGTTGAAGGTGTGCTTTGTTGTATTCTGAAATGGGTCCTTCAGTTACTATGCCTGCCTCACAGATTTGATCAGGCAGCCGTCAAAGTAGCAAAGTATACTGTATCGTATCTTTATATTTTAATATAGTGTAGGCTTTTGTTTCAAGTGGGACCAGCTTTTCTCATTCGACCAAGAACATTAACACAGTCCATGACCTTTGTACAGTATTGAGGGAGGAACATCGCTGCCCTTTGTTTACATTTTTCTTGAAAATATAAATACTACAGTATATACTCCATGCTTTTTCTTTCAGTGAGTCCACATACGCGAATGTCGCAACAAACCGTTGCAGTCGAGAAGAAAAAAAGCAGAGCCCAAGATCAACTGTTTTTAGCTTGTCTCTTAAAGATTGCAGTTCTTTCAAACATGCCACATCCAGTGGGCATCTGAGCAAAGGGTTTGTCTCTGATTGTGTTGTGTACCTACAGCACTGATCATAAGAAAACCCACAGCTGCACACTGTAGATGGCTTGAAGTTTCTGGCTTCAACCGTTGGCATGATTCTTGGATAGTGGATTCTGGGAAAGTAGCGTTCTGCATTGTATTGGCCTGTTTTCCCTCACAGAAAACTCAGAACTTAAATGTATCACAGTCTTCTTAACAGTAAATATATCTACTCCATTGTGCCGGTTAACAGATAAAGGAAGTCAAAGAGAGCCAAATGCCGTGTAACTTAAGATTTCGCGAAAAGAGAGCAGCAAATGAAACCTGCTTTGTCTCCAATCTGAGTCCTTCTCACGTTAATAATGACCAACAGAACACAAATTAAAGCTCATGAACAGGCTCATCACTACAAACATGGTCTAAGGTGCTAGCAGCTCCTCGAGATGAGTCTGTCGGTGAACGTCCAGCAGAGTTGAGAATAAATTAAACTATGAGGTTGTTTAATATATCATTATATATACCTATATAATGTGGCTTTTCTGTTCTCTGAAATCGACCATATCAAGGCTCAAAAAACGACGTTATTGTAAAGGTTTAATTTTTTGACATGTTTGGCATATTCACCAACCCATGGTGTAAACAGAGATACTGTACTGTAATGCCTTAATAGTACCATAAACATTAAATGAACCTCCTTTAAAAAAAAGACACTTCCAGACAATAAGATAGAGCTCATTTGTTTGACATTGCTTATTATTGAAAAATTAGGCATTATATTCAGTACAAGAAACAAACGATTATTAACCTACTGTATGGCTCTCGCAGGTATTTTCAAGTAAGCCAGTTGCATCCGATGAAAATGCAGTATTTGTCGTGCAGGTTATCATGTTTGAAACTCTTTTTTGGATTTGGATGGATGTTATATTTTGTCCCGCCGTTCGAAGGGACTGACGGTACCCGAGTCCACACAGTATTTTCACATGAACTTGTAACTGCAAACCTATAGAGAAATAGCCATCGCAGTTAAAAGACTTAAAGCACAAACACTGTTATTACTTTTTACGTTTCGTGATGTTTTGTTTTAAAGGTCTGCTGAACATTAATTTTTTTTTTCTTTTATTGTTTGTACTGAAATTGTTATCAGCTTGTTTTACAAATTATGAAAATACTGCACCATATGATCTTGTTTAAATGTTAAGGTATAATGAAAAATGGGTCAGAAGTATATTTATTCTCTTCCTTTATGAAAACAATGTATTAAAAAAAATAATAATAGATTTGAAACATGTAAAACTGGATATGTGACATTTATTTGAATGAGGCACAGTATGGCATAGTTTATAATGTTGTCGGGTTCATTTTAGATGCCATAACTGTTGTTGATTTTTTGTCGGACGAGTACATTAAAATGAACAATGTTTGCAATCAAATTACCTACTTTTTGAAAAAGAGAGGGTGTGAACCAATATAACAGTATTATAGAACAGAATCAATGTGTGTATATTTGGAGAAAATAGGATACCTTTTGATCTGTAGAGCCAGTGTGTAGTCATAGTTTTCACACACTCGCGTGTTTGACGATGTGCAGAAAGTATGGTTGTGCTGCATGTCAAAGTTAACCTGTGTTTTTTGAGGTGGCCATTTTACAGATATTCACACTTTTTATGAATGGAACCAGTTTTCTTTTATTCCAGATGTTTGGTTCTTAAATCTGGTCTAAGAATACATACCTCCTACAGACCGCCAGGCTATGTTTGTTTGTGATTTATTTCAATCAACTTTGCTGATGAAAAAAAAAAACACCTGCTTTTCAGAGTCATGATGATTTTTGTGGCACATTGTTGACAGTTCTGAGTTGGTTGCTTGTCTAAGAGGTTAAGACCATGCTAGTATTCCATATGAAATGTACTGGATGTTCATTATTTTTGAATAATGGTATTAACAAGTCCCTTTTATCAAATCACTATTATTTGCAATAAAAGTCTTCATGTTCAATATAAAAACCCACATCTGAGTTAATGGGCACTCGAAGGGGTTGTCAGTAGCAACGGGACAGTTTGAGAGCGCCGTCGTCCACCTCAAAGCGTAAAAATGTCCCGGGGCTCCACTCTGCAGTGTCAGTTCTGCTAGCAAATCTCTCATTTTTGAATTCCACAAGCTGAACATTTATTTTGTCGTCTTGTTGACTAAACTACAAAAGTAGGTAACTTAAGCATGCCTGTCTGCTCAGCCGAAGATGGTACGTTAGCGAGACAGCAGTCACGTCACACATTTATATTTTAATTTGATATTTTGACCTAAATCGGGATCGCTGATAGTGAAAAGAGTCAAGTTAATTTGGCTAAAACTCACGTTTCAGTAGTTAACGTCAGCTAGCTCCACAACTGCATCAGTTTTGATGATATCTGGTACCTTCAGCTTTTAATACATGATTTACCAGATCTCTGTCATTGTTATCAGAAGTAAACAACTGGATGGCAGTCACCAGTAAACACACATCCACTTCTATGTTGTGGTAAGCACCATGAAAAAGGATCTGAGGTGGCCAAAAAAGAAGAGCGAAGAGAGGTTCGACCAGAAAGTACAGAGTATTCAAAAGTGTTTTCATTTTTTTTGCACAGCAGTGCGCCTCGATATTTTCTGGTTATGACTCAGTGATCACAAATTCAAAGTACAGGTCTAACCTCTCTCTTCTTTTTTGTTCCCGTGACATGTCCTTGGATCCAAAGAGGGCCTGTTTTTTTTTTTGGTACCTGCAGTCGTGAAGTAGCTCTCCTCAGCCAATCTGCTGACATTTGCTCTCTCTCTCTGTAGAAGTGATAACAAAGGGAACTAAAGGACTAAACTAACATCAATTCTCACGTCGTGTTAACACGATGCTTGAGCACTTCCACGGTGTAAGGCCTCCACAGTTTTGTGTATTGCCCCCTTAGAAGTGACAACAGCCCCTTTCGAACTCTGTTCTCTACAACCCCTGGCTCAGATTCAAATTCGGGGGAATATTCTCTTTTTGTTCAGTGTGGCTTGATTCATTGACTCGTCTTAATTTTGCAGTATCATGCATATTTGATCCCCTCCCCTCTGCCCTCAAACTCAGTATAAATCCTCCTGAGCCCAGATGGCCAGATGCCACAGTTCATAGGATTGCCCACAGTTTGCACTGCATCATCATCATTGACTGGAGCGTGTCGCTAGGTGTATACGATCCAGAGATATTTACACACATTAATCACTCACACTCGCTCAGCCTGTCCCATAATGCATCTGGGGTCTATCAATATTACTTCTTTCTTTTTTTTTCTTTTTTTTTTCCCCCGACAGCATGAGGCTTTCGAGTACACTATGACCTGAATTCACACGCTCGGCTCAAACATGCACAGTGGTTGTGTGACCTACCTCTTAAAAGTTCAGTTGAAAAAGCCGTGTTGATGCGCGGGCTGAAAAGAGGCCACGCCACCCACCTGCAGAGATCACTGCCTAACCTCGCGCTCCCGGCTGACAACGGAGAGGGGGAAAAAATCCCTCCACTTTTAAATTTAAGATAAGAGGATTTTAAATATTCATGCCGGCGCGTATTATTACGGCCCCACGATCCCCACCCAGAATTTTTAAGTTCCCCCTTTCAAAGCATCCTCCTCCTCCTCCTCCTCCTCCTCTTCTTCTCACCCCTGCACATATCAGAATCATACTGTCCTGTTTGAAGACGTTTATTACAAAGATCGGATTTGTTGCATTGTGAAACAGCAGCTGTTTAAACTCTCTGAGGGGGACAAATATTTGAGATGTGCCTTTTAAAGTATTTTATCAATCATAACCCCTCATTCAGAGCATTATCGCTACAACACGCTGAAGTAATTTAGCTGATAAAAACATAAAATGGATGAAATTATTGCTCACGCTGTAAAATTCTCTCCACTGGCTATTTATAGCATCGCCCAAACAATCAATATCTCGACACAGGAAACCGAAGCACTCCACATAGGCTGCAGATATCGTATAAATATCTGACTGAAGACAAGTGGTGTCATCAAATATCACTGAGTTATTCTTACAGTATAACCCCCAAGTAGAATGGCATGTAAAGAAATGTCATCTTTATTATAACAACCATTGATTAACACGCAGCGAGAGTTCAATGTAGTAGTGTGTATTTATCATCCAAGGGAACGGAAGCAGGGTTCAGACTGGAGAGATGAATACTCGCAACCTAACCGCCGAGATAAATGTTTGTAATGTACGTCTCTGCAAAACTATGGATATGTTGAAACGTTAAACTATTTAGAAAATTGTCCTGATGTCTCGTTAAACATGTCCGGTACAAATGTTCCAGTTTGCGCGAAGTGTTGAAGCGGCACCTCAAACAATGTTTTACTGCCGCGTCTCACCAAGCAGTCGTGTTGCCGTCTCAGCTCATGTACAGCTAATATGTACGTGACGTCGTAAAAAAAAAATGCTGATACGACACGTGTGAAACGCAAAAATTTGGGTAAAAAGGTATCAGTCGTTTGCAGAGATGTGCGTGTGCCGGCCTTTAAATTCTGGCTGAATTACTCGCCTGTTTGTTTTTACTTCTTCGGTGTTGGCAGGGACGTGTTTGACGGGCCTGTCATTAATCTTGTCTGTGATTGACAAGCTATACCTAACTCTCGTCTAAAAAAGTTCCTGCTGCAGATAAAAAACAAACAAACAAACAGCAAGAAATATTTAGGTGGGTGTTTTTGGGGTTGGATGTCATTGAGGGAAGTATCCTGATAATGTGTTGCCAACAGAAGCTGATGTTGGGAGGCGAGGCAACATATATTAGTGGCGTTCAGACATATAATGCTTAACAGATTATTGCGATTTGACCACTCTACCATAAAAAATTATGGCAGCGCACACTTTAGGTTATGGATTTCACGCGGTGTTACGTTGTTTGGCTCTGAACAGGAGAGAGGAGAGTGGAGCAGCTGTGAGACGGGACTTCCTGCTGACCCTGCGGTTAATGAAACTCTTCCTGTGCCTTTTGTCAGTTTTAACCGGGAGATTGTGTCGTGCTACATGCTGGCGCAGCTGCCCACTTTCCCTGAGCGGCATACTGAGTCTTCAGTATCAACCCTCTGTTTTCTGGGTGCTAGCATTCAGCATGGTGGATATGTTTGTTGCACAGCAGGAACAAAAAATAGCAAGCCATCCTGTCAAAAAGAAGGCAGAAAGAGAAAACAAAAAAAATCTTCCTCTACAAACCAATCTCTGGGCAAGTTTCAGTCAGCTGTAAATGGAAAAAAAGAAAGAAAAAAAAAACAGTTTTTCGAAATAGGCCTCTTACTTTTTTTTTTTTTCTCAAACATTTCAATTGGTACAAAACAGTGAGTAATTTTCTGACTCTCCGTTTTTCTTTGAAATCCCCTCCAATAGTGTGGCAGCTGCCAATGTAGGCAGGGACGTGCTATTTTAAAAAGAGGTTGCATCAAGAATTTGTCAACCTGTCCCTCATTATTTCCACTGAACTGGAAAATAAGTTGCCAGGCAATGATGCACAGCCTGAGATAATGCCCGGGTTTTTAAAGCAAGCTATCTAAGCCAGGTCTCTCCATGATGCCGACGACTGAATCACACTCCGCAAAGTGTTTTCACGTGAGGCTCCGGGGCAGTTGTCAGGGGTTATTTATTTATTTTTATTTTTTTCGTGAAGGAGTGAACGGAGGTTTTTGCCAGAGAGAGAGTGCCATCATTTGACTGACAGCAAAAGTAATCCTATTTTGTATTTGTCTCCACGCCTCAAAAGGCAGATTACACATTGTTTTATGCGCACTGAACGACACAATAAATCAGTTCTTTGTAGCAGCAGTTCATCATCAAGTGTCTTCTGTGTCGTGTTTGTTTAAAACGGAGTGGCCTCCGGTAGAGTTCGAGGTTTGAGGTGCAGCATTTCTTTTGTTTCTGTGATCTGAATATGCCAATTTTTGTTCTTTTTGCTAAAAAAATAAATGGGAGCGGACATTTTAAGGTTGACGGGAACATCCTAATAATTATTTTTTGCTTTGCATTTTTTTTTTTGTTTGTTTGTTTCTTTCTTTGTTTTTTTTTCAAATCTCCATGCTGAAAAATAATGTGATGAGAAGTCTGGAAGGGAAATGTTTACTCCGTTAGCCACCAGGGATTATAGTTGTACATTTATAGGCTCTAGATCACTGAAATGATATATATGGCTTTAAGTGGCATTGATATATCTATATATAATATATATAAATATATATTGATATTTGTCCAGGATTAAGAAAATTCATGTACTTTAATTACTTTAAAGCTTACATTGTGTATAGCACGTATGCAAGTCCCATTTTCATCATGTTTGATGTAATTTTGTAGCAGTGGTTTGATACTAATAAATGGCAGTCGATGATGGAATTGTAGACTGTGTTTGTGTTGCTACTGATGTGACCTTTACAGCCGCTCTCGACAAACACTGTCATGCTTTCATATGTGTTCAAGAGGAAGTGGTTTGATTGAACGCACTCACTCTCCAGCCCGCTCTGGAATAAGATAATTTATTCATGTTACAGACTAAAAATATCCGAGTCATCCATTTAATGAGCAGATCCTAAGTGATTTCCTTTGTGTGGCCCATGTGTCGCGGCAAAACAGCTCCCAGTGCATATAAAAAAAAAATTAAAAAACACTTTGATTTATTGGTTTTTAAATTTGCATTTAATGGGAACTCTTTTCACGCCGAGTTGTGTCCTGTGACAGTCGATAGCGATCAAAAAACACGTGTGGACTTCTTATCCTCTGCGGCAGGACAGCGATATGAGGAAAGCACAGGCGAAGCCTAAAAACAACCTGTTTCCCTTTACCATCTGAATTATGACATTATTGTTTTTTTATCTTATTTAATTTTATTGGACTTAGAGTCTAAAGGCATCCACAGAAAGAAAGAAGAACAGGAAGAGTAAACTTACAGAGACGATAAACAAAGAAACAAAAACAAAAAGAATCTGAAGACAGAAATTGATATTTGTTCGCATTCCTGAAACAACCTGTTTAGGAGGAAGAATAAACCAACAGAGATGAAAAACCAACAAAGAAACAGAAAACGAATCTTTGTTTTTTGTTCATGTGTCCAAAACAACCTGGTGGAAACTTTACATTTACCTGTGTGAGTTATGACATCATCAGCGGTGTTGGCCGGCGTCACTTTTTAAAGTTACATTTCAAGGTTACTGCCCTTTTTTAAAAAGTAACTCATTATGATACGTTATCTCCTGAGAAAACCAACTGCTGAGAGCACTTCTCCATTTCGAGAGGTGAAAACTGTGATTCTTTGTGCATGCTGCTGGACATTTTGTCCAGATGTTCCCTTTAAACGCACTGACTCAGTGGCCGACGGTAAATAAGATATTCTCCGGCCAGCAAATCTGTAGCTCTACAGGATAACAAAAACAGGAATGACAGGCGCAATATCCTCCTCAACGCTCTTTAATAATCTTCTGTTTGACTACAAAACAGAAAAGACTGAGTCGGAGCAGGAGCGCACACGGCCTAACACGTTCACACAGCGTGGCATTTTTTTTGCAATTCAACGGCAATGAAAAAGGTTGCATAATTTCGAAGACAGCAAACAGAAACCGAGGGGTACGTGACAGGTAGCGAACTTGAGCCGAGACACGCAGCTTTAGCAGCTGCCTGTGGGAAGACAATCATGTTGCAGCATGCGGCTGATGAACCAGAAGCTGCCCTCTTCAGCCATCACCTGCGTACTGACACACGACATCTGAATGTGGCCGCGCACCGCCTGACGAGAAGTCGGAGGGAAGCCGAAATTGTGCAAATGCGTAATGGTTTTTCTTTTCTTTTATTTGTTTCACATTGAAAAAGCAACTAAATAACAGATAAATAATAATTGCAAATGTAACACGGCGCGTCACTTGTTACAGCAAATAAGTGATCTGGGTACCGTAACATGAATCACTGACGCAACAGTCACATGTTCGGGTCCTGGGAGGTACTGATAAATAATGTGCCTGTAGAGGCTTTAGATCAGGAGACATTCATATGTGACAAACAGACTAACCAACTGATTAATCCCTCAACAGTATTCCTTACCTTGACATCCTGCGGTGTCTTCAGTAGCGAGCCCACCCTGATGCGCCGTTTCACCCTGACGGCCCTTTTTTTTTTCCTAGCTTCTCTTCAAGTCAGTCACAGCAGCCATGGGAAGTTTGATATGGTGACAAATGGTTAAATCCAGAGGCTGAATTGTTGACTGGAACCACAATGTGAGGACAGAATTCCTCAGGGACGAGAGTTGAGTGGAAGCCGCTCCACACTCTAATTGCCCCCCCGCCCACTTCCTCGTTTCTTTCTTGGCAGCCCTGTGTCGAGTGCTACGGAGCACTGATGAACTCTACAGCACTCTTTTAAGTGTTTTCAATAATTAAAGCCCACGGAGATGTCGGGATAATGCACCTCACAACAATAAGCCGCATCAATTCGAGAGACTTAAACAACAGGTGCGGTCACGTCAACTAATTGTAGCGCCCTCGCAGTCGGCACAGCCTGAAACATTTCTTTTTCTTTTCTTTTTTTTATGCGATGGCCCTCTCTCTCACCTGAGGAGACAACTGTGGCAAGTGCAGACATCGTGGAGAATATGCAAATGTGAGGAGATGGAGTTTATGATCCAGAACTACCCTGCTCGGAAACAGAACAATAAGTGACGGCGGGTTGAAGTCAGGAAGAAAGAACTCGCAGAGCATTTGTGAAAATGAAAAGTCGGAATAATGAGACCTGTGTCTCAGGCGTGTCCCCGCTCTCACGCAGCAATTAGGATGTCTGTGAGGAGCCGGATGGTCCACTCGGCTGACATTATCCCTGTTGTTAATCTGTTGCTTTGAATTGATTTGAAATATCTCTCTATTTAATACAAATAGGTCGTTTAAGAACCCCGCTCCCTAGGAATTACATGTATATACTGCTAATTTGCAACGGCTAATGCGTATTCCCGGATTAGTCTTTTTTTTTTTTTTATCAAATAATGAGGAAACATTTCTAATGAACGTATCCACAAAGTCCCAAAACGTTAATAACCTCAATACAAACTCATCTCCACGATAAGCTACCAACATCGCCCCACCTCTGTCTTGTGGTACAAAGAAATCATCAGGACAAAAGTGCCTTAAACCTGCATGCTGCGTACTGGCCAGCATGGGGCGAATCCGCTGGTTTCAGTTGTATGTAGGCTTATGAGAAAATGACATTAATTCTCAAGTGATTCAGTGCTTCACTAAACAGTTTCCTGAAGCGTTTATGGTCTCAATCACGAGTTTCAAGTCTTCTCTGACGCAGCATGACAGCCTTTTGTAAGTCATTGTTCCATTTAAAGTGAAATAGAAGATAAAGCAGGGTATGCTAAGGGTTTAAATACACTTAACAAGGAAGCCAGGGAATCAAACCAGCAACCCTCCAGTAACTGGACAACCCACTCTTTGTTGGGGGGGTTTGGCAACCTTTTGATTGACGAGTCACCATCCTCCCAAACTCCTCCCTCTCCTCCAAATATTCAGGCTAAAAAAAAGCAAGATGGCGACAACTGCGATGCCAAACTCGCCACACGTGCTGAGACGGAAACACGGCACTAACTTTAGAATAGCGGGTGCGCCACGTAATGTTCCTTGTGGTAACAAACAATACCTGCTCAGAACTTCATTGTTAAGGAGATTTTATGTAGAAATTAACATTTTTTGTGTTTTGGCGCCCCCCACAGTTTCTGAGTGCAACCCCACTGTCGGTAAAACAAATCCCAGGCCTGTCACAGTTTGTCCGATGTATGTAGGTGCTGACTACAAACGAATAAAGAGAAACATGACTTCAAGCTTACGATCGAAAACTGGCCTTTTCTTTAATAGATGGACATCTGGAGTAACCTGTAGTGGATGAGTGGGTGGGGAACACAACAGCAGACCCCACTGTCAGTGATTGCACTGTTTGTATTCCATTTTCAGATATGTGTGTGTGTGTGTGTGTGTGTGTGTGTGTGTGTGTGTATGTACATAACATTTTTATGAATATCTCAACATCTACATACGCTGCTGAGGGAAACGCTGCTATCTCAGCTCTCAACCTCTTTTATCAGGAGTGCTGCGGTAGTCTCAGCCCGTCGGCAGAGTCGGAGTCCGGCACTCTGTGTTTGCAGTTCATACATGTAATGCTTTTGGTAAAACTTTCCTGACGAACATAATTTAGGCAGCAATTACATTTCCCATCATAGCATAATTGCCCAAACAAATTAGTGGTATGCGAGCATCATTTCCTTGAAAACAAGGCTGGCACCATCCACCTGCGCTTTGTCACCTCCTAGACGTCTATTTCTAGACTCAAAGCATATTTTGCATTCGTCCACATTTCAATTCGTCTTGGTTAAATGACGAGAGTGCATTACTTTTATGTTTATTATGTGGCTATCACAGCCTTCCTGTCGCCATGCCCTTTGCCGAGTAAACATGCCGCCGACATATTGCCGTT
Organism: Diplodus puntazzo; assembly: GCA_963678695.2. Taxonomy (NCBI): domain Eukaryota; kingdom Metazoa; phylum Chordata; class Actinopteri; order Spariformes; family Sparidae; genus Diplodus; species Diplodus puntazzo. The sequence goes on from OZ023163.1 coordinate 17,631,539, forward strand.
GCTGTAACTCCACAATAAACACGCAGTCAGCGCGCACATTCGCACTTTCATCAAGATGTAGTAAAAACCAAACACACGGCGTCAGGGCGCCTTACATAACCATAAAGCAAAGTCTGGCGGGGTGCTGTCATCAAAAGTGTGCCCACAGCCGCCTCCATGAGATGAAAAACAAATGAAACACTTTGAGGCTGAGCTGATTCCCCTCCCGTCCTGTAACTCCATCTGTCACTCCCGGCAACTTATTCTGAGCAAGAGTGCTTTCCTGCATGACCTCCATCACAGCGCGCAAGATGAACGAGGTAGGTCTGGTCTCTGTCCTCTGTCTTCTCTGTGCCAAGGCAGCGGGGGCACCGAAGCATCGAGAACACCTGCAAACTGAGAGTAATGAGGCAGCAGGCCGCACGGCCGCCCATCCTCCCCACACTAATCAATCCAGCTAACCATTAAGGGAGCCGAGGGGAGCTGCAGCTAGTTAGAGGAAGTTCATCCGTCCTCAAACCTTTGTTGAAAATTGGTTACTGTTGTGTTTTTTTGCTGCACATCTGAGGCATTGCAATTTCCTGCTGATTAAATGTTTTAAAATAAATAAACAAATCCAACTGGATTGAATCAGTGTCGCAGTATTTATAGAAAAACCTTGTGGATTTTTAATTAAAACATGACAGACTGGGATTTTTTTGGGGGGGGTACATTAAATGTTCATGTTTAAATGCAGATGCAGGCACTCGGTGATACTTCTTCCACATTTCCCCCAGAGATAATTTTTTCCCCAAACACCCTTAAGCAACGGTTCTCATCGTAATATAAGAAAAGCGTAAGCAGAAAGATGTTTTTCCTCTCGATTGAAATGTCCATCTTCCTTGCATTCCACCCCTTCAATCTCGCCCTGTCTCCTTTTTTGCATTTCCATTCTCCAGCCTCCCAAAACAGAAGGCAAAAATGCACTGGAAAAAGACACGCTGTAACATGGTGCGTATACCTCCCACCCCTAAAAGAAAAAAAATAATCATGCCACCATATCATTACCCAACCTCGACTCTCTCAGAGCAATCACATTCAAAGAGCATTTTTCAGGAGCTCCCTGCACAACTAGTAAGCATGGCTAATGGAAATTTAATCAGCAGCGAGAGAGGACAGCAGGCATAATGCAACAGATGATAAACAGAAGAAAGATGCAAATGGTATTTATTTTAGACAGGCCGCGCTGACAAGTCTGATAATGCCTCCTCATGCAGTTTCTCCCTGAAGCTTCCTTTTGATGGTTCCCGAAGTGGTGTGCGCTGTATTTCACAGCCTATCATTTATGGAATAAATTGTGTTATTCATAGACATGTTTTCGTTTTTTTTTTTTCTTTCCTCGTCTCTTGTCAGTCGTGCCTGAGCAGCATGGCGGTAGGTATAAATTAATAAAAAGCAATGTAAATTCCTGCAGTAATTACAAAGTGACGATGTAGTTGCTACAACCAAGTCGTACTTGTGAGACTTCCCAGCATGTCCACTGATTTTAGGAGTTGTTCCCTTGGTGCTCTCCTGTGCTCCTCTACATCCAACAACATGCTATTTTATTTCTTTTAAAAAAATCAATGGAGTGACATTTCTTGCGATGAATCATAATCATGAATCATGCGTGCAGATTCCATATATCGTATCAACATGATTCCTCTCTCAGTTAAATATATAGATCAGTTTCCAGGCACTGAAGTCTGTGTTTGATCGCGGCTTTTTACACCGTCTCCTCGGTTGGTGACATTTACAGCTTAATTAAACACATTTACAGGAGATATCTAGATGGCAAAAGCGTTAATGTCACTTTCAAATGTTCCTCATAACCTTAAATGGACATTTGATAGCGCAGCGGAGCGCTTCTGACTCTTTCTTGAGGCTTGGCGTCAAACATCGGAAAAAACCAAATAACCCTACACGAGGTCGATTAAAGCTGCAGTGTGCGGGATGTAAGTGGGTCAAATTGGCCGAAAATTGAGGACGATGAACATAAATATGATTAATAATTGTGACAGTTTTCAGAAGTGCTCTTCAACGGAATCCACCAATAGCTGACTGACTGATTGATTGATTGATTGACCATGTGGATCAATGAAAATATCACTATGTACCATAAATAAATCCGTCCCTCTCGACCATCTGCAATCACAATCACCGCGTAGAAAACCCCTGCATTACGTACCGTATTAGCTTACATAAAATATAATTGTTCTTTTTATGTTATTTCAAGTTGTAATCGCACATCTGAATCAACTGAAATGCTTGTTTGATGTGGTCAGGTCTTAGTATGAGTCCTGGTTTACCTGCTGGGCCTCAGCCTAAGGAAAATGACAGCTTGAGTTTACTCCAAACCAGCAGTTAGTGTGAGACACGCTGTCATGTAGATATCAAAGACGCTAGCGAAGCAACACAGCACATAAAATCAGCATAGCCGGAACGTCAGAGCGGTCGGACCGCCGTGTTAAATATATCTTACGGTTACGACTGAAATGCCAACAGAAATAAACAGTTCCTCAAATCTCCCCGCTGCAAATCGACTGTCAGTTATCAGCCTGGAAGCGACTGTTGTTGTTATCGCGACATCACAGTGATTCCTTGTGTGCATGCACAGGATGAACACGCGTTGCATCAAATAGTGATGAACCTTTTGCATGATGGAGATCAAACCTTAATCTCTAAGTGGAATCTAAGACTTAAGCTGAATCAGATGTATTTTATTCATCATAATTCACCTATGAAAGGGCTCCGTTGTCGAATTGGCACCATTTCATGCTGGTCCGGCAGTTGTTCCGTCCCGCGGCCCGGGTGCACCTGTGCCACAGAGTCACACAGCCTGTCACTGGCACTAATTTAGCTGTCAGGGGAGCTGCAGGACCGCCGCCTGCATCAGAGTGCAGCTGAGCCGCTTCGCTTGTCCCTCCCTTAAGTTCCTTGTTTTTTTTTTTCTCGACAGCTTGAATCTCGCCGATACCTCGCTGTCAGTACAACTGTACAGCTGTACGGAGCAGCATTCCCGCAGAGGCATCACTAATCAAGTCTTGTTTTGGTCCTCAAGACGCGGCGGTTGGACTTCGCTGAATAGCTTCAGAACTGTCGACACTGCCACACATCTCCATGAACTGGCAGCCCATGAGAGGAAGTAATTGGATGAATCCTGTCACTGCGTGCACACATATAATACGACGTAAACTGTAGAGGCGCCGCTGGAGCCTCATAATCTCCAAAGTGTTGAATATATACTGATGTTAAGTGTTGTGCATCTTCATGGCACCGACATTTATAGACTATGTTAAGAAAATGGAGGCATTCATTTAGCAGCAGCTTCCAGCTTTATGCTGCTGCGGATTTCTGGTTTGACACTGATGCATAATGTCTCCGAAACACTGAAAAAATTAAGAATAATAAAGCAGCACTCTCCCTCCTGGTTCAGAGGCACACTGCGTCCTCCAGATTTGACGAACTAAGTGGAATCTACTGAGCATATTGGTCTTGGAACAAATACGACAGAGAGGGAGCTTGCTGCACGACTTCCTGCTGAGATAACACAAGTCTCTCTGACATGATTTTTTGTTTTTTTTTCTCTGCTGCTTTCATAACGGCAAAGTGGCAAAAACAAAACAGCCACAGGAGTGTATTTCAGACAGACGAACACGAGTAAACACACGAGACAAGCCTATCATTGATCAAAGTAAGCCGCTCCACATCTTGAAATATTTTTGTTTAGATTTGTCTCTCTCCCCGTGTCCTACTTTAAATAGATTCATGAAAGTTGGTGCAACAAAAAAAACCAAAAAAAAACGGGACTTCAGATGTCAAACAATGCCGACCAAGCTCGGTTCGCGGGGAAGTGGTGGCGATAATTGTGTTTGTTGGATGATTAAGATGGTTTCAGAGAACAACTTGTGCCTCTGTGGCTTCCCGATGATTAGAAAGCCATCCATTTTAATGGTTTTAATCATTTTAAATCCACTTTTTTTCTCTCTTTGTTAACTAGTCACCTCTCTAAAGAATAAAAAACTGCACCCAAATGAATGGCACACTATTTAAAGGGGGAATAATAGCTCAAAACAGCAAAACAAAGGAAGGGGGGAAAAACATGGAGACACATGAAGGCACACAGTGAGTATTCAGAGTTCAGCTTCACAGAAGCTGGTTTATTCGCAGCTCATTCTGCGGGATCAAATGTGAGCAGTGGAAAATGTACACGTCGTAGGCGTAGTACAGTGACACACATGTGAGCGTCTCGAATTGTGGAGGGGATGGTGGTGGGCTTACAGGCGACGAGGCTGCCGAATCTGTGACAAAGGCAGATGTTTTTAAGCAAAACTCAGTACATTTTCAACGTTTGTGGAGACCAAAACAGGTAGTTTAAGTCAGACCACGCTGTTACAATACCTGAACCGAGTGTAAAGAAAAGGCAAGTTGTAACTTATCTGTGGCTCTGTCATGGTTCGCTTTTTTGGTTCAGTCTGTGCACTTACGTCAGCGTTTTCACTCCCCCTGGGTTGGTTTGTCTGCATTTCACATCTGCTCATCCGTTGTTTCGTACTGGTTTGTTTATCTATTTTATCTTGGATTCCTGTTCCATTGGCGTTTGTTTCTCAGCCTGCCTGCTTGCTTCTCATCTGGATCCCATTTGAATGAACGCGCATTGCTAGCGTTTATTCTGGCCGTTTGGTCTGGTCTTCATTTTAGATGCGCGTTGTGCTGCTTCAGGCACATTCTGATGATCAACTGATTTGGGATTTCGTTCGTATGTTTATCTTTTTGTGATCTATCCTTGCAAAGCGCCGTTGTCTTTTCAGACAGGTCGTGCGTGGATGTGATGACCCGGGGAGTGAATGCTCTCTTCTGGAGCATCGATACTGGGTAGTATGAGTGGTTCATGTGCTGCCTTACATAAAAAAAAAAAAAAACAATCCTATTTCTTCCAACCAAGTTATTATGTTACTTACAAATGGACTCGCATTTCTGTAGCGCTTTTCCAGTCTACAGCCTGCTCTAAGGCCTTTACAACACTTGTCACATTCACCCATTCACACGCCGATGACAGAGGCTGCCATTCGCTCAACAGGTGCAATTTAGGGTTCAGTATCTTGCCCAAGGACACTTCGACATGCTGCTGGGGGAGCCGGGGATTTGAACCAGTGGCCTTCCAATTACTAGACGACTTGTCTACCTCCTGAGCTACAGCTGCCCACGAGATAGATGACATTTTATTTGTATTCTTAATATTAATGTTTTTTTTAATAGTGTTTTAAAGCAGACAATCTGTGGGCAGACTGGCCTTCAGACATCAGTGCTCATTTGGTGACGCAGCAGAAGGACGAGCACTCTCTGAGAAAATCCATTACCTGCTTTTATCAGATAAACAACCCAAATGGCTCCCTCAACATAAAAGCTATCCTTGTGACGTGGACACAAAGCATTGGGCAAATCTCGCTAACAAAAGTTCTGAAGTGGGGCACATTGTAATTTGATCTGACTGATTCGAAACCAGGATTTAGTTTTCTTGCGAATGTAAGTCCAACTCAGCACGTCTAATAAACGCAGTTTGAATGCTGTTCTGAAACAAATTAGAGCCATGGAAAGCTAATTTAGTAAGACTCTTAAAATAGACCCATGTTAACATTTTCCTGACAATGAGAAAGGTGGACGCAGCTCGATGTCAGTAAATTGCTGCAAATGAGGATGTTGGGGTGGATGGTTGTCTCAGCACAGTGTGCCACTTTCAAAGTCAATGCACAGGCTGGTAGCAACAGTCAACATTGGTTTCTTTTAACAAGGACAACAGGACTTCTCCTAACCAGGAGCGAGTTTTATTCAGAGTTTATTTTCAGACATTTTGGTAAAAAAAACTCTTCTTGGCTTTCTCGCAGAGAGTACGGAAAATATGAAGCTTCGACCAGCTGCTAGTTAACAGGGTTTAACATAAATATGTCCAGCAGCACCTCTGAAGCTCACCAATTAACCCATTTATTAACATGTTGGATCTCGTGAGATGAGATTGCCAGGCAGCCAGCTGAGACTCCAGGAAGTATCTGCTCCCTGCCAAGTTGTAGTCTGGCACATAACCGCACATAAGTTTTTGTTTTTACACAATGGTTTTTGAGCAGATTTAACGGGCATGATGCAAATGTTGATTCAGGGTGAGGAAGAAGGTGATTCTCTTGGATGTCGTGATTCTTTTTTTTGTTTTTTTTTAGGATTTTTGTAATTCATTGGAATTGATTTAATTGCTTCATTTTAGTCTCTGGTCATTAAATGAGGTGCTGTTACCCAGCACATGGCGAAATGTGTTTTTTGTAATCTATGAGTATAAATAAAATAAAGTTTCCTCTTTCCTCTCTTCAGCTCCTCTATAAATGTATCACAACTTTCTGTGACTGTGCCATGGCATACAGCTGGTGCCTCCCCCCTTCCCCCCCTTTTTTTGCCCCTGCCCCTCAAACTTCTTGAGTCCGCCACAGCTGAATAACATGATGTACATTGTTTTTCGGAATGCGTTTTGTGATATAAAGTCTCAAGGGGTGAAGGACTCAACTTTTTCCCACTGGCTTGTGTCCAAAAAGCAAAACAAAAACCACAGTGTCCATTTTGTCCTAGTGTTAACGGAAGAGTTCACCCAAAAAAGAAAATTCAGCCACTGTCTTCTCACCTCAACTGTCGATGGGAAGTCAGGTGAAGTTTCGTCGTCCACAAAACGTTCCTGGAGCTCAACAGGAAAACCTCTGCAGCATTCTCCTAAACAACTGAAGTAGACATATGTCTTTTCAGACATAATCCAGGTCTCCTGAAGCCCCGAGGTCCCAAATTGATTTGAAAAGATGCCATTTACACCCTTTTTTAAGCTGAAATCTTCACTGTAGCCAACAAGCTAAAAGTATCTGAAGGGGAAGCACGAGCTCAACTGTGAGCAGAGGGTGTTAATAACATCTTTTCAGATCAGTTTGGGATTTTGGGTCCACCCCAGTTATAAAGGGGAATACTGCGAACACATATTTGCTGTGAAGATCCAAAAATATTTTGTTGACATCAGCACGAGGGTGAGGAAATAATAATTGCATTTTCACTTGTGGGTGAACTTTTCAGTACACAGGTGCACAGTTTTGATGTTGCTTGGCAAGTTGTTTCCCCCCTAATTTCCTCTCCTTTTTGCCAAGCCAAGCTAACTGGCTGCTGGCTTTAGGTTTATGTTTACTGTCCAACCAGTTCACAGTTAACAGCTCACTTGTACCAACAGTGTAAAAATGTGTACCCTGATCTTAATCAGGCCTCCGCATTAAAGGTGGCAGTACAGGCGGTCGCTCTAAACACTTTTCAAAGCCACCGACAAATCCCTCAAATTTCTCCTTTTAGTCTGAGATCTTGTTGCGCAGACAAATAAGGACCTAAAGTTCGAGGACAACGTGGTCAGTTGTTAAATGTGCCTTGCCTGGCCTTAAAATCCCCTCTCGTTATGAGGCCCAGTGTTCTTCAAACACACAGACCCCCCCACGTGGTGTCTGTTGTGTTCCTCTTTGTTGAAACAGAAAAAGCTTTCCTCAGAATGCTAACTGACATTTTGTGGGCAGCATTTGATCCGGCTGGGAGCGCGTGGAGCTGGTGGGCTGAAAGGTTCCCCGCTAACCTTACAGACGGAGAACAATCCCACGAGGGAATAGTTTGTCCTCCCCCCTCTGTCGCTTCCATCTCAGAACTCGGCCGGCTCTCCCTCGGGAGGAACTTCGACGGGAAAAACAAGGCGATTAGAGTAAGCAACCAGCAACAGCAAATGACTCACAAAATAGTTTACCTCCAGTCGTGAGCCTTTGTACCAGCTGTAATTCTCCGTTCTCTTTGTCACAGAACTTCACATTTCCAAGTAATTACAGGTGTTTCTCATTACTGACAATCTGAACTGAGGCTATTTTCTCTTGACGCTGGCGTATGTTTAAAGATAAAGCATCATTTAATTACTTTGTGACTGTCATGTGGGGCCCTGCGTGGATGTGCGCCTGTTTGTAACTTTCCAGCTGGACATGTGGGAAGCTGCACCCCCGCGTGTGGCGTCAACAGCGCTCGCAACGACCGCGACCTGTTTTTCTTTTCGACCGACGCATCTTAGCCCGCCGCAGATTAGGCACGGCGAATTACAGATTGACCTATCTATCTAACTGCTGATCTGTGCCACTGTTCGCATGCTTTTGATCTGTCTTCTTAAGATAGGCCCGATAACAGCGAGAAACGCCTCGAATGGAAGACGCTAAGCATGCTTCCCTCCCCTCCTCTAAAGTTCTTATCTCCAGCGTCGCCGCATCAAGTGTCTTTGCGGAAATGTCACAGATATGACAGGTGATAATTTACAATGGCAGCTGCGGGGCACAGTGCTGGCACAAACTCCATCCATTACATCTGCATGTGCGCCACAGATAAGCAAGAGGACGTCGGTTTTAGCACAGTCTTGGTACATGCTGTACATCTCATCTCCTCCTGACAGCCTGTTATGAGCTCTCTCCAAACACGTCACTGACAAGTGTCTTAAGCTGCCTGTGTCTCCTTGAACCGAGGATAAATGACTGTGTCCTCTTGAAAGCTTAACAATATAAATGATTTATACCACCCAAATGTCCTTTCGGTGATTCATGGCTTGCTGCACGTATAGCCGTAGCTGGCGTTAAATGCATAAACAGCTGAGCTAATGCGGTTAGACCGGTGTACGACTCAGTGTGAGGCCGTGTGTGAGTGTGTGTGTGTGTGTGTGTGAAGATGAAGAGCTCTCCCTGGCATCGAGAGGGTGTGACCGCCGCCGCGGTGATAAACCAACTCCTCGAGCTGGCCGTGAATGCGCGAACCCGCTGTCAACTTTTATAACATGTGCACCACTTGAGATCTGTGTCGTACAAATGCGCATTTGCATACCGAAATTGTTCAGGTTGATATTTTCCAATATTAGGGCAGCTCCGCAAGACATAAACAAAAACTGACAGAGCAACAAATATTATGTCAGTTGTACTCTACTCGAGTGCCGTATTCGCCGTGAAATGATTGTGGAGGAGTCGTTGCCGTGGTGAAGTATAGCTGTGTGTTTAGCAAATGCGATGCTTTACAGAAACAGTCACCGCTTCACATTCCGGTGTTAATTTTTAAATAAATTTTAAGGTCAACTCAATTAGCCCACATCCCTTTTTTCCAAATTGAAAAACCCATTTGCATTTTGCTTTTCAATACTCCCGGCTGTGGAGAATTCGTAATGTGGTCGTAGGTGCCAGAGCTGAGATATTTCTTAATTACAACATAATTGATGGCTAATGTTTCGTAGCAGGTAGGAGAGTTGTTGTTAGTGGTGCAGTAGCATGAAAAGGAGAAGTACGACTCGACTATGCTTGAGCAGCCAAAGTTACTATTTCATTAGACCTTGGGATACGCGTGTGCAGAGCGCACCGCTATCACCCTGGAAAATCACACACAGAGATTGTGTTTACATGGTAATCGGCATTCAAAGTGCATGGGTCACGATCAGGAGAATTAATCTAATTACCATTATCATTATTTTATTATCTGATAAATTGGCTGTCTTGACAAATGCTCCCTGAGGAGACGCACGTGGGAAAAGTGCAAAATGCCAAAGTCTGGGAGTGAGAGCGGTTCTGCTTCGGGTGATCAAATTAAAACGACTTTGTCAGTCTTGACTGGGTGCACACACGGGGGCAAGGACAGTGTGAAATTAAGGTTACAGTATGATTCAGGAAGAACTATGAAGAAACTGCTTCGGCGGGCGATGAATGCGATGTTGCTCATTCGGCTTTTCAAAGTATAATGTAAATACAAAGACATAGTTAATACCTCACAATTACAAGAAAGGAGTCTGTTGTAAAGAAACAGCTAGTATCCGGGTTACTTCCTGCCAGCTGGAGCAAACTGACCAGAGCGAGCGCCTCATCATGTAAACAGAGGATCATCTCATTAACTTTTACATTATTTAAAAAATGTATGGTTTTGACATGTCACCTCAAGAACATTAACTAGTTTAAGCGTATTTAAAGGTTTCTGTTTAAAGGTAATAAAGGTTGGGTTGAGTTTGGTTACTGTATACACTGTACTCTCAAAGCTCAGAGAAGGAGGAGAGACTTTTCTCTACTTTAATTGCAAGCAGTAATGATTGGACTATTTATTATTTACAAACTATAAAAATTCCAAGTAATATGATAATGTTTTGTTCAAAGTAGGCGATGGGGGGGAAATAGTGGGGAGGCCATCTTCTTGTTAGCTAAATGATCAAAAGGCATCCCACTTATTAACCCGCTGCCCCTCGCCTCCTTCCTCTAATAGCAGAGAGCGCAGTTGCAGAGGGGCCGTTTAGTTAAATACATTATGTCTAAATCCGTCCAGAGCCACTGGTATGCGGAGAATCCCAGAAAATGTAATACATTCATTGAAAATCATATAACACTATCAAAGTACTGTAGGATTTCAAAATAAGATAAACATGTTTTTAGTTTCCTGTAAACTCCTCTGTGGGTTCAAAATAGTCTGTGACCACAAGTCCACATTCTTCTATCTTGCATTTGTTTGTTTTTTTTATTACAAATGATCAGCTTAAAGATTTGAGTATCAAGTTGAATCTATACAAATGAATTTAAAAAAAAAGGGTATTGAGCTTTGGATTTTTCACATGAATTTCAGAATATCTTAGGGTTTGGTATTTCCCCCTTTTGCTTTTGGGACAGCGTGGATGTTTGTCAAATCATGCTGAGGGAACAACAGACATCAGGTTTTGCACAAACTGGTGCTCGAGCGCATGCTGTCTTTAAAGGACAAAGGGGGCCAACGCAAACACTAAGATATTCTGAAATTCAAACTGATACTGTCTTTTGTATGAAAAAGTATTTTGACTAGTGGTCCCTGGTTTTTACTGTAGTCGACTGCCGTCACGTTCATGCAGAGTCATGCCAGCAGGCGTCATGTGTGATTAGTTACGAGCTAAACTCAAACTGTGATGGCAAGATATTATGTGGAGGTAAAATGAAAGGTTCAAAAACACTAAAAACACGACTCCAAACGGCAACTATCAGGAAAAGTGCAGAGCAAGAGGAGCAACCCTTAGCCGCTGAAGGAGTGTTAGCCGCTGAATACAGTCGGCCCACTGTTCTGCATTTTGAACTGAGGAGCCAGTATTTTCTGAGGTGGTACACTGTGAAAAGTTGAGAAATGCTGGTCTAGTGTCCTTGACTCATTGATCTTTTACTTGACTCCTTGAAGTTTGAATCTACAGCCCTGACGATGGATCTGAAATATCAGCAGCCTTTTGCTGCATAACAGACAACTTGAAACTAGAAAATGTCCAACCTCCCACAATGTCAGCACTCATGGGAAGGGGATAGGGTCAATTTGTAGATTGCAGCATTTGTAAAAGGCTGTTTCCAAGTATAAAAGTGCAGAGAAAAAAAAAATGTATATAGGCGTCTGTATTCTCATGTGTTGGTTCCCTCCTTTGTTTCATTTAATATGCAGAAAGGCTGCACTGCTGAGGGTCAACTGAGACATTTTGCAATGCTCAGCCAAGATTTCTGTTCAATTTTGGCGTCCTTCACCAGAAAATGTATGAAGACGGAAGTTGGAGGTATCAACCAGGAAATTCTGACCTCCAACCTTGTGTATAAATCCATGGTGCTGAAGAAGCAGACTCTAGATCTTAGACAATCTCTAGACTAGAATCCTAACCACAGAGCAAATTCTCAATTCCATCCTATATTTAAGCCTGTGTACTCGCTATGTTGCAATGTGTAGTAAGAGTGAGAGGATCGCAGAGACACACTGCTGCCTGTAGTATGATGAATGCATCCTTTGGGAGGAGTACATGAATGTAAGTGTAGCTGGTAGTGTGGGGGCCGGGGTTGGTGCTCCCATTGGGCCATTCCCCCGCTATCAAAAACATGTAAGTAAGGTTAATTCTCTCGGCTGAGAGCTGGTTTTGATCTGTGGGCACGGCATGGCTGTTTCTCAGTGCTCCTCATACACACTAAGAATGGGTTAAATGCAGAGAATGATCAATAAAGGCTAACTTCAAATACAATAGAAGTGTGTATTTATGTTTCTGAGTATATTAATTATTTTAAATGTGTTCTTATGAATGAATAAATATAATAAAAACTCACAATCGCTAACAAATAAAACAAAAGTTTTATTTATAGGTATCCACTCTCCACCTGCACCACAACTCCCCTGGCTGGCAGCCTCCATCTTCAACCACCTGCTCCAGCCGTCCCCTGAGAGGTCCTCTGGACTACTGTTCCTACTTTCATGACCCACAAAGCTCGTTCCTTATTTGCACCAGCACACAGGTATCTCTAAATTGGAGAATTTAGCTTCATCGAGCAGTAGACAGTTTGAGCAGTGTACTGTCATGAAAGTGCGTCTCTTATTTTCTGGCATTACAGTGAAATATTGAGGTGTTTCTGGCAGCGGTAAGACCCGCACGCAACAGTTGATTCCCCTTTCATTCCCAGTCCTCATTGACTCGTGCATTTGTGTGGAAAGGCCTTGCCTGTAAATTCTAACAATTCTTAAACACGCTGAATAAGAGTGTCAAGTGGAAACTATTAACCCACAACCTCAAGCCTCAAGAGAGATCTTTGTCCCTCAGATCAGAATATCTATTTTAGTCTTGGAGCACTGATGATCGTGAGAAAAATGCTTGTAATAAAAAGTGCTGTATCTCTGATTACATTATAAATACAACATGTGAAAAGAACTACAATTAAAGCAACATCTCAGTGATTTACAACTCTTTAGAAATAGCTAGATGATAAGTACTTTACTGTAACTACACAGTGCTTAATGTTAAATTAGTATGTCCTTATATGGTTTAAAGATAACTGACTGTATAACTGACGATGACAGGACCTGACAGCTCAATGGGAAGCCTGCAGGCCACATCCGACCCACAGGCTGTGGGTGAGTGAGTGGCTCACCACGCACGATCTTATGTGCGACAAAATATTTATTTTCAGTTTATGTCCATTTAGTCTCAGACACATATCCTTGTAGACGTGATGCAGAAACAAGTCTACACATACGTTGTCAGAGTGCATTCAAAAGATGCTCTTTTTTTTTATGTTTTTTAAATTACAATATTCTGTTAAGTCTGAGCAGAGCCTAGTTGAACTCATCTGGTAACATGTAAGTGAAATATATGGTTTGGTACCTGAGAAATTTTAAATGGTGGAAGTAAGATCTTTCATTTATGCTGTGTCTGAACAAATATTTCAAGCGCTCCCTTTATAACGATACCTTGATTATTCCAATGGGCCTTGTAGTTGCAGAGACACACAAACGACGAGGCAGATGTGGCACATTTCACATGTTTAAATACACTTATTTTGTTTTGTATTAATGTCCAAATGTGACCACGCGGTCGCTGTTAGAGCCTCCAGACTTTGGATGCTGAAGTCCTGCCTGAGTCCTACCCTGTTTTATACTTTGTGTTGTCTCAATGTCTGGCCAATGTAACACTTTTCCTCGTGACTCTTTCATTGTTTGACGTATGTACGCACAGCACTTTGTGACTCAATTCTTAAAGGCTCCTTTTTAGATTAAATTGATTTGTACTTGCCTGTTTTGAATGAAATACACTTTTTTGAAAAATCGGAAGAATAAAGAGGACAAAAAATCTAGGTTTTGCTGATGTCTGTCAACCCTAAAATAGAAAATCTAGAGTGAAACAGGGGCTATCAAAAAATACAGCACATCCACATTTCCTGGTTTTAAAAAATACCCTAAGTGACGAGTAAAGCAAAGCAAAAGAAAAGAAAGCAAAGACAATTGTGGGACAGCAAATCTCCTATAGTTTCGTAAAGGAAGGTGCTGTGTTAGACCAAAGTAAAGGAAGAAATAATAACCTCCTCTTTATCAGCTCTCGGATCAGCTCGTATCATGACGACAACTTACATTACCTGTTTACAGGCCATTTCACTCTGATAGGAAACATTTATAGATAACTTCTGAGAGAATAACAAGTTTCCCTGTAAATGGAAAATTTACATGTGGAACCAGAACCAGAGCAGAAACACAGTTTTATGGAGTCATAATGAATCCACTGATAGCTGAATAATTAAACGGACAGTTACCACAGAGCTTATTGTTGTTGCTCTCCACATTTTATGCTTTGGTTATTTATTTATTTTTATTTCATTTGTTGTTTGTTATTTTGCAGCCTGTGGAGTCAGGGGCCTTGTTAATGATTTCAGGGCGGATGTGTAAAATAAATGACGACCTCTTGGCCTCACCTCGGCTCCTCCGATGCGCCTTGACATAATAAGCAGTTAATCACACTTCACCACTCTTTTGTTCGCTCTCCTCTACTGTATTTTAACCCCAGCATGGGCTGACCCACACAACCTGGCAGAAAAGCTGCTGACTGACAGCATAATTCATAGTTGCTCATAGTAATTGGTTCGGCTCCGGTCAGTGTGTAAAGAAGACAATGGGTAATGTTTGTAGGTGTGATTGAAAACAACAACAGCGTGCACATACAGATGGATGAGACAGGCTGGCATTTTGCCCCCATCATCCTGCACAACTGTCTAGACAAGTTCCCCAGATGTTTTCACGCTGCTGCTAACAAGCCGAATACGTCACACTGACTGGCAGAGTTTCAAAGAGCTGCGCGTGGTCACACAGATCTCCGCGTTTGTCTTATTTCTTCTTTTTTTTTTAAAGCTTTTACACCCGAGCCCTCGCTTGGCACGTCGCGGGATGAGGCCTCCCACATGAGTTCACCTTGCTCGCTCTACAGTAAACAGAGCAAGCACTGTGCTCAATCTTAATTTAGCTTGACTCTTGTAGGAGCGTCGTCCTTCTTACTTAGCTCCTGCGTTGCTATCAAAAATATTCACAGCCCCTCACTGTCCTCACATACGGAATACAAAACACATCTAAACTTGTTACTGTGTATAGTGAATTTATTCCAGGAGGTACCGAGGTGTCCTGAGTTTATATTACTCATGCTTCTCATTGCTTTTCAATTAGAGGAGAAGGAACAGCAACAAAAGACCTGCTTGGCCCACGGTGCCTTTTAAGCCTCTGCCTCTTTGTTCAGCGCGTGGATTTTTTAGACAGTAAATAATCAGAATGGGCTATACGTAATGTTTTTTTTTACACCGCGGATGCTGATATCAAGAGTGGAGAGCCCCAGACAATGCAGCCTAATGAATGAGGCGATGGTACAATACATGTCTGACATAAATAGAAATCAGTATCAGCGCTCGCACACTTCTGTCCATCTTTCTACTCTTTGCATGAATACGTTACGGTGCGTTTGTTGCATACCTGTCAAACGCTGAAATGACTGAAATGACGACATGGAGCGCAGAGTTTGTTCACAGCGTGCCTTCTCAAAACAAGACACCGCATCTGCTTTATTACTGACAGTGCACCCAGTCAGTCCCTCTGAATGCATGGAGACCCGGTCTTATACATGTCTGAGAGCCAGGTGCGTGCGGCGTCGGGGACGTTATACAGTATGCAAGTTTGTTAATGCAACGCAGGACAAAGAGTGGAGCAGATGGCTGTCATGCTTAGCCATTAGCAACAGCATAACTCAAATCTATTACAGGGTTTGAGCTTCACATGCCTGTCAGTCCTTTGTACCTGCCCTATAAACAAGCTGCAGTTAATTAGTGTAGCCAACAGGCCTCTGTCTAAATGGATTCACCCAAAAATGAAAATTCAGTCGTTATCCTAACACCTCGACGCCAAAGGAGAGTCAGGTGAAGTTTTGTGGTCCACAAGACAATTCCGGGGCTTTCGCAGCGAAACAGCACAGCGTTGGAAAGGATGTCAAGGTTGTTGAACTTTTTTGTAGAAAAACATTTTTTTGTGTTTAAATTGAAAAAACATGTCTGGAGTGGAGGTTTATTTTAATACATTCGGCCTTGCTGCCAAACACGTATTATATCATTGGACAAGTTGGCAAAAATACATTCAGCTGTACGGTAAGTCAATGTCAGGTCAATGTATTATAAAAAATGTTTTGCAAAAAATCTGTGCATGGCAGCTATGATTTTGTTAAAGTCAGGCAACAAAAACATTTCAAGGTACAGGTTGAAGCAAGCTTTTTGAAAGGGAACATTGACTGCAGGTCTGTGACAGGACGTAAACTCTGGCCGCCGACAGGAAGGACACACTACTTCTTGTGCTGGCACCGAACACTGGCATCGGACATAATTCACAATGACACTCGGCTGTGGAAAACACATTTTGTGGAGATTTAATATCATTTCTCCACTAATGACTCAAATTGTTAAAATAATTGTACACTTTCTGCACTGGATTGTGTCACCTCCATTCTTCTCTTACCATCCCTACAGTGTGATTTAAAAATGTTTAAAGAAGAAAGAGACACTGAGCTGAAAGTGCAGCCGCACTATAATAAAAGTCCCATATGGATACGCCGGGGGGGCGGGGGGGGGGGGGACACCTCTCCTGGCAAGATTGGTGTAATCAAGGTATTCAGAAAATCACAATTGAGCGACAATAGAATCAGCCACGTGTAGCAGCAGATGTGAGAGAAGTTCAGCTCCTCAATTTTCGAGGACAAAGCAGTCATTTTTGCTTTGTTCCACCGCGGGTGAATCTGACTCAAAAGCAATGAGACGTTGCCTGAATAGAATTATGGGTATTGTAGTTCAAATTAAGTTGTGCTGAGCTGAGATAATGTAAGGAGACTGCCGTGGCGGCGTCCCCTTCTCCTCTCAGTTAGGTGCATTTGGTTTCAGTCAGACTCCAAGAGCAGAAGATTTGAGGGTTTGAGGACATTTTGAGTGATTATTATTATCACTATTATTATTGGAGGAAAGCAGCAGGATAGGAGTGATTGGGGGGGATTGCTTCTTCTTTTTTTTTTTTTTTTTACCAAGCACAGTGGGCAGGAGGAAACAGGAACGACATTGTCAGGTTATGTTGACAGCTTGGGCTTTTGATCAGAGAATCTCAGCGTGGCATGTTGTGGCCATTGGATGATGTGCTGCTGGAGTGACAGGATGAGATCCATGCATACAGCGGCAGCGAGGAAAGGCTTTGTTACATCTGTTACTCACAGCCCTGCTGTCAGGATGTACACTGGCTGTACAGTGGAGCATGAATACATTGAAACCATCTCATGACATTTATTTATACATTTATTCATTTAACATGTGGCAACAATAAAACAAATGTGATGATGTTTACCATAATGAAAGACAGGGGGGGTTTACACTAACCAAGCAGATAAATCCAAAGGTGTGAAACATGAGGGAACTCGTTCAATTCATTCGTCCTTTGATGCCATCATGCACAGCAGTCAGCCGCAGTCCGACCGATCTTTGCCTTCCTGCTTGGACATGCAGCTCCACAAACAGTCTTTCCTGCATGTGTGAAAGCAACACCTTCACTGTCACAAACACAAGTACTTCAGGAGAGACTGGACACAGTGTCACGTCAGCAAGCAACCATTGAGTCGCTTGACAAGACAAGTCAACTCCCTCTAATGCAGGAATCACACTTCAGCATTGTAGCCCGGATTTTTTCCACTCACCCGCAGTTTTTAGAGATCGCAGACAAACAGCCCAGTAAACAAGATTTACTGTTAGCGGTTATCGTTTGCGCAAAACACAGATATATGTATGTGCTAATTAGTTATTACAAGCCACAAGGCTGCCAATCGGGTTGCCGCAGCATGAGTCTGTGGGGAGATTTCCAGATGTTTTTGAGATGAATGATGCCAGTGATATTCACAGGAAGTCAGACCGTGTCCAAAACAGGGTGTTTTTTAAAGGAGACCTCGGGATATTTCCAGTTGTTTATGTGACAATAGAAAACAGGTGTTTTTAAGATAAACCATGTTGTTTTTCTAACCCTACCCAAGTGTTTTGTTTTTTTTTACCTAAACTTAACCAGAGCATAAGCACAGCATTGTGACAAAAGGATACATAGATAATTGAACCCAAACCCACATCAAGTTGCAAAAGTAAAGGAACGCGTTGTGTTTTTTTTTTTTTAACTTATCTGTGTTTTTTGCAGGAACACACTTGGCTAACATTTATAGTGATGATTGAGTTAGAGAACACGGAGAAAGCACCCATTTCCTCTGCTTTTCTTGTCTCTTCATTATAGCAATGGCCTGTAGAAAGAAATCATTCTCGTGTCGGTCTACGACCCATGTTTACAAAACATCATCACAATTTGACATGAAATGACTCTGAAAACGCAAACTCACTTTAGAAAAATCAGCATTTTATGTTGCCCTTACCGCCCTGTCTGGGGCCAGCATCACACTCATAAATGCCAGCACTGTCATCAAAAAATGGCATGTCACTACTTACTTTGCATCTGTTTTTCTTTCTATTTACACCGCAGCACCACCACGAATCACCAGGCGTTCATCGCGCCGTATGACATGCCTGGGAACACTCTGACAGAGATTGTGATAAAGCCTTTATTAGATCTAGGTCTACTTGCAGAGTGTGACATAAAGTGAACTTCTCTGAGTGTCTGATGAAACGTAGCTAAAACACCGCAAAAGGCAGGGAAGGAGGCAGTAGGGAATGAACTTGGATGTGAATGACACACGTTTTAAAATATTCAGAAACAATGGGTGGGAGCGTTTTATGAGGAAGGAAACACATTCCACAACTGAAATGAGCCAAATTATGAAAAAAATACTACAATCTATTGTCTCGAATTGTGTGGATCAAACTCAACAACATAATATATGCACTGTCTCCAAACAGACAGTCTTACAGTTTCATTCAGTCCCTGACAGCCACAGGCATCTAATTGTTCTAAATGTCAAAACTGTTATAATTGTTTTCCTCTCCTTAAAGCATTGTGATGTATCTGGTAATGAAAGAAGGCATAAAAGAGACACGCCGGCTCCTGAAATGGACAGTCGCTTGTGGCTTTTCAATTAAAATGTGTTGATGGTCAAAGACACCGGAGAGAAGAAAAGAAACAAGCGGTGACACAATGTGACTGTGTGGTGGAGTCAAATCCAGGCATTGTTTGGGATCTTTTTACCTGACTGGAAGTGAATCACTCCCATGAATGATTAATAACTCCCAGGGGGACAGAAAGTAGAGATGTAAACTATAAGACAGCCCCTATCTCATATTTGTTTCTCTCTGAGCGATCAGATTGTGTCACATCTGCAAATATTTTGTCAGTCAACTCGTGGTTTTCTGATGTTCCTTTTTCTACATGCCTTCCCTTGCACCCACCATGTGGAGGAGGGAAAGCTGCGAGTCCAGCGCGTGAGAAAAGCACAAAAAACCAGCAGCGGACCCAATATAATAGCATTTTCCTTTTCCAAGGAGAGCTGCTGCGGCTGTACGAAGCAAAACGCAGGAGTGATAACTCAATAACATGGTGTATAATGGCCTTCGCGTCCATTTTTTCCGTCTCTGATTCGGTTTCGCAAGAGCGTGTGATTTTTTAGCGAGGCAAATGGACAGTAAAAGAAGAAATTGATAGTAACAATGAGGCATCACCGTGCTCTGAATGCAGACATGCTATGCAAACAAGAACACACTGAACTGCTTTAGAATCCAACCATAAAAGGCTTATTGTATCACTGACATCAAGGTAAAGGCAGCGGTGGATCAAAGTGTAACATTAACTTGTTGTCAGGTGAAACACTCATAAATGTACAACCCTTATATATGTAAATATATATATATATATATATATATATATATATATATATATATATATATATATATATACACATATATGAAAAAAGACAGGAGTGTGTGCATCCTGAATAAAAGAAACGTGGTAGAAACAGTATTGTTTGGTGTGACAGGATAAAGAATCATCCTCTCCCACTGGCCTGGTAATCCTCAGGCGGATAATTAAAAAGTGTGTGCCACAGTCGAAAAGGGAGGAGAAAAAAAAAAAAGATTCAAATAAATAAATAAGTGAGGAGAAGGAAAGAGGCTCCGTGCAGATCCCGGGGGGATCCATTAAAGAATGTTTTCTTGAATTGAGGTTAGGTGCATTGATCTCTGTCGAAGCTGGCACAGCTGAGAGTTAACACTCCCTGCCTGCGACTCTGACTCATTTCATACATTATTCCAATTAAATCACTGTGGCCTGCCTCGCTGCTTGCCTCTCTGTTTTCGAGGAAAGCGGGAATTGGCACCTGCCACATTACCTGCGCTTTCATCAAATATGACTAAAAAGAGAAGCTGGAAGACGAAAAGAAAGATGGCGAACGGAGGGGATGTTTTGTCTTCAGCTGTGGAGGAATGTCCGCCATGATAGATTAGATACATTAGGAACACGCTAATAGGTGCACTGTCCTATACAGTAGGCCTACGTGTCATTGTGTGATATATTGACTGGTGAGAGCACAGCCATTGTTTTCATTTCCTCTTGCGCAGACTGTGAGAGGGGAGCCCATTACTTTGAGTCACTGTGGGGACGTTCTTTGGCATTTACAGGCGCTTGATAGGGACACATTCACTCCCAACCATGAATGGCTGTAAACTGAAAAACTCTGACATACGCAGTTTTCAAAACCTTATTCCACAGCCGCTAAGTGGTGGCACAGTGTTGACAGCAAAACAAGACATTTGTTCCCGACAAAACAATCTCACAACATTTAAAAGCTGTTCTCCAGCTTCTTTTGGAGTTTGCCCCAGTTGTCATGAAATTGTAGACCCCTGGTGAGATTGTTTTGCCCACCTCTGTTTCCAAGGTCAAGAATGAACTTTGTGTAAGCCCTTAATCCAACACGGATGGAAAGTCCTTGAATTGTTCAGAAAAAAAAATTGAACAATTACATTTCCTACACAATGGGCAACTAAGTTTGCTGTTTACGTTTCTCTCATGCACTTGTCTTTCTATTTTTCCACGTGTTTTGATTTGTGAGGGAATCTAAAAATACAATGAGCACCACATAGGCTGTAATTAAATAACTACACTTTAAAAGCACAGTATGTCATTTCTAGTGGCTGCGAGTCTCTCTGTCATAACAAACCAAGGTGTTTGCAGAGTTTCTGGGCATAGATTCCAAGGTGCAGAGGAATATCTTCTGGAGGAATAAACATCCGGAGTCACATCTGGTTCTGACCTGATCTGGAGCTGTTTACCGTGGGAGGAGTGCTAAGAGGGTACTTTTAAACTTTAAGGTTTTTTAATGTGGATTTATCTTCACTCCTGTTTATCAACCTGACTGCAGCAGCGATCAGCAGAGGTGATCTCCATTTGTCAGGCATCTATAATGTTTACTGCTGACTGGAACTGGCACTTTACTTTTTACTTTACTTTTACATTGCAGAGAGGAGAGAGGGAAAGCGGAGAGAGAGTCAGAGTCTCAGGAAAGTTCAGTGATTACAGTTTAGTAAAGCAATCTGGCTTTTTGGGCTGAAGAAACACAAATGATCAGACAAATGAGTAGACATTCAGTACTATTCATTGCTTGAATAATCAATGTAATTGGACACACCTGGGCAGCAAAAACACCTGTCAGTCACATGTTCCAATTTTCCGACCCAAGTGTTTAGGATTTTGTGGCATCAAGCACTGAGGTTGGAGATTGAAACCTTTCTTGTGTGGAAAACCAAGGCTCTCAGATATGTTGTATGGTGATTAAAAGCCCCAGATCTAAAAAAAATCATTAATCACCTGTACCTGTACCTGTACCTGTGACTGTACCGTTACACTAATGAGCGCTTAACACTAGATGCAGCTGATTCTGATGTAGTTAATCTGGATCTGGTATCAGATTAAAAAACTAAATTGTTAAATGTCATCCTCTGGGGACCATGAATGTCTCTATAAAATGTAATGGTCTTTACAAAGTGGTGACCCAACAGAAAAACTGACCAGAGAAAATCAATCAAATACCAATTATCATTCTTAAAAATCTCCCAGGGCCCTTACCTGCATATCAATCAACCCTATGTGGGGTCATGACCCCTCTGGGTTAGGGTCAACATAGGTACAAAACAATGCTTATTAAGAAACCCCTTTGGGTTCAAAATGCCCCCCACGCTGCTTTATGGATGAAAACAACTTGGATCAGCAATCCGCTGTTGAACTGCCACACACAAATTTCAGTGTCAAACCAGCAGAGAAATGGAAGCATTACAGCCGCCGCTCAATAACACAAAAACAAATTGTTTCATTTTTTTTCCCACAGGAGCAATATGCATGAAGCTAACTGACAGTGGGATCAAATTGCTTCTTTCAGCTTGTTCCTTTCACCTTACTGCGACCATCCACTACGCACAAACAACAGCAAAACCACACCATAACACTCCAGTGCTATCAGACCGAGGTATTTGATTACGTGCAGAGAGTGTTTTTCTGTGTTTCCTGTCAAACTGGGGAATAATACGAGGAGCAGGCAGACTGATGCAAGCTCAGGTCACTAAATCAGGCTGTTTTTAAAGCCCGGCAGACTTTACATAAGCGTTATTCATCAAGCAGCTTTTACAGATATGACTTCAGTGGCCCAGTAAGGATTGGCTGGACACAACACCCACATCAAAACATCTGCTCTTCTCTGCAAGAAGGACTAAAGAGAAATGCTTTCCCATGAAGGGCAGTGTATTTGAAAGCCTCATGCCATGGTAAGTGATCATTTGATTTCAATAACAAATATCAGTCAATATCAGTTGCATCTCCACTGAGAGCACTGAAATCAAGATAGCCCTTTGTGGAGGCTTTCTGCCACACAGTTATCTGATGTATTAGAGGGATTTTTTCCCCCCCCTCTCTCTCTCTCTCTCTCTCTCTCTCTCTCTCTCTCTTTCTCTCTCTCTCTCTCTGAGATAAAGAAACATTGATTCGGCATGCTGAAATTAATGCAAGACAGAGGAGAAAGACAGAGAGGGAGACACGAAAACAAGTCTGAATCAGCTAGAAAGGGCAGCAGACTGGAACATTTGACTAACAAGCAGTTTTTGAATGCACTTTGCTGTTGTCTCCATAGGAACGCATTGCCTTTCCAGGTCCCATACATCTATCGATCCTGCATGGCTGATGGAGATGTCAAGGAAAGAGGGGGCAGACCTAAAGGACGAGTCAAAGAGACGGTAATAGTCAGAATGAAAGGACAGAGGGGAGTTATAGATGGACAGGACAGACGCTCGGTCCATATAAACTATAGATTTAGGGCATATGCTAAAGCCTGTCTGTAATGAACACGCACACACAAGGTTAACAGTGGTGTTCAGCGGAGGAGAACACAGCTCAGCACATCATTGTCTCCTAATGGGAGCAGGCTGCATTGCCTCCCCAGCGAGCGACGCAGACTTGATTCGCGCTCGGTGTGAGAGAGAGGGGAAACAAATAAACAACGCACTTGGTGGTGGGAGGGGAGTAAACATTCATTAATGTAAGGGTGGAACATGTTTAGCTGCTGCATGTAATTTGCGTGTTCTATTTATGGCCGAGAAAGTCTCAGGCCCAATTACAGAGTGAACAATGTTCTCCGGGTTCTTTGTATCATAAATATGCTAATGTGTCGTCTTTTGATTCCGCTTGTTTTTACAGTGCATCTCTTAAATTGGCTTTCCCAGCACACATAACAACAACTCACTGCTTCTGTGACATGGATTTGATAACACAATTTTTCTTTCATGGATTCTTATCCTCCATTGACTCGACTGTAATCATATTACAGGCAGTCTAGTGAGTCATTTGACCTTCTCTGTATTCATAATAGGGACCAAGCTGTAATCTAATGTTATGTAATCTAATGTTTGATATAATTACATCTACAGCATTGCTTGCTTTAGACAACACAAAGCCTGAAACGATCATATCTCTTAATAGAGGCCAATTATAGTATTAAACACGTGAAAAATCACACAGGGTTTTGGCAGCCATTTATATCTTTTTTTACTTAAGCCCGATATACTCTGCATGGTGAACAGTAAATAGGAGCATGTACTGCTTTATTTACACTCCCTAACAAGTATTTTGAATATTCATAAAGATAAAAAAATAAATAAATAAAAAAAAGAGCAAAAAAGATTTTCCTTGCGTCCCTGCTTTCAGCCTGCATCTGCAAACTTCCCTAATGGAAAATGCATGCGGGATTTCAGCAGAGGCTCCAATCCATTTTAATCCTGAAGGCAATTACGGCGTGGGGTTTTAGGGTCAGTAGTGCTGTTGATTGATGGGAAGAAAAAGTCACTTTAACAAAGTGCTGTGAACTTCAAGCACCTGGCTGCAGCACAATGGGTGTTGCCTGATGCACCGAGACAAAGCTTTAATGCTTTTTTAATGCATTCAATGAAAGAATACAAAATGGAGAATTAATGATTGTGCCTCTGATGGGTCTTATGTGTCAATATCAATGATGCCTTTTGAATTATAAATTAATTCCTTAATTTCTATGGGTCATTTGCCCCTCTCGGCTAAGATGAACCCGATAATGCCACGGTTCCCCACCAGCGACACCGACGGCACACATTTTTTAAAAGTGGATGATGTCATTGATCAGTGAAATATTTGCAATGCCTGAGAAGCCAGGTTATGTTTGTGGGGAGAATCGTTCGCCTCACTGTTTTCTTCTCGCTCCCGTTTAAGATCCATGCTCCGTATCCTAGCAACAGGACTCACTCGCCCCCCTTCTATCTGCAGAGTCGGTGGCAGAGAGGCAGCGAGGGCGAGAGCATAGGACCCCTATTGTTTCCTGCCACTGTTACACATAATGGTCAGATTCAGCTTTGGTCCAACTCCATGGAGATTACTTTATGTAATGTTAAGGGTCGCAGTCAGGAATCTAAATTTACTGACATATAAGATATAATTTACTGTATTAAGTAGTGATAGAAAGTAACTTATTTTTACTCAAGTGATCTATTTAGATTAAGTACGGTGACTAATGCATCACTGCTGCTATTGCACCTGGATTGATACAATGTGCAACACTGTGTCTGTCTACAAACAAATCATTTTCATTCTGTTTTAGTTAATATATCTAGATAGATATAATATCTTTGATTTTATTTATCTCATTCAAATTTGTATTTAGTCTCATTTTAACTTTATATGACCGGTGCTCCTGTTTTTTTCTCCTCATGAAACTAAAAACCGAAACCATTTTTAATTATTTGTAGGGTTAAGAAAGTACTCGGCTGAAACGAGTATCCGGGACAGATAATGTACTTTTTTTTGAATGCCAAAATCTTTGAATAAAATGTGTTAATATCCCTACTGATGAAGGAAAGTCTTCATTGGGTAGCTGACTAAAGGTTATTCATTCAAGTCTATAAAAAAACTTAAACAGTTCTCTTACTCTTGTGATCAAGAGGCCTTGTCAAATACAGACACAGATAATTTAATGGGTTGAACAGATACATGCAGAACAAATACAGGTAGTGCCTGCAAATCAATTGTTTTTTGTACTTGAGTATTTGCCTTTTTGATAGGTACTTTGCTGATTCAGATGTGACATACAAAACAAGTGATTAATATAAAAAAAGGATTTACACTGAAAAGTATAAAACACAGTCAAAATAACCTTTACCTCAACCTGCTACCAGATTAAAATGCTACTCGTCAATGAATCAATGACTCAAATTCAATAATATGGTATATTTAATGACGTAACAGTGTTGAAAGGAGCTATGCTGAATAGTGAGAACATTGCATTTCAGAACATTCTGCTCATAATTCTTCTGCCTTGAGCAGAAATAGCCGTCTTTTATATTTCCCTGTGGTGTGACTGTTGGTGCCATTGTCACAAACACAGCCTCAGCGACATGGCGATAGTCCAAAGCAAAAAACAACGATAAAAATTCCAATTGGCCTTGTAACCATGATCCCAGTGCTATGAAAAGGCACAGTAAAACACCTGGTTGTATTAATAAATAGGCAGATTTTGTTACTGACTGAGTAGTAGATAGAATGACCACATATCAACGGAGGAACAGATGTTGACACAACACCTGTGCTCTCCATTGAGTAAATTCCTGTCTATTGACTCTTGTTTTACCTCTCCCTCTTCACCTTCTATGCCTAGTGGCAGACTGAATTGTACAGTGAAAGTGATGTTTATAGGGAACCAGTCTATACACCGGTCGTGTCATTTTTCTACTGTGCAAGCAGTATTTACTTCAGAATGGTAAGTTAAAGCACAGAAGTTGTCTCTTGCCAGTTTTTGTATGCACTTTTACTCAAATCTGCTCTAATCAATATCTCTATATTAAAAACAAATGAAAATTGCTGTGTATATAGTGAAAGTGGTCACTTGTAGACAGGGGCGCTGCCAGGGATTTTGGGCCCCATGAAAAGAAATCTAATTGGGCCCTTGTATAGGCCAGTGAAAAAATGTTATGCTCTTTTATATAAAACTATGTATTTTAATGATATTTTTGACTATCATTCCCATATTTGTGAGGAGAACAACACGACAGTTACTTGGTTACTGCTCACTGTCTCCCTTGTAGTCCTGCTTGCAGGTCTAATTTATCTCCATAACTGTAGACTCACAAGTGGTGGCACTGGATTTGGGGTGAAAAAATACATATAGGAGGTTATATGGTCATTGCGATTTAATCTTCTGATTTCCAGAAAATATAAACATTTCTCTGATTGTTTTGAGAGTTGTATTGAGTCACATAGTTTGCATGCAGCAGAAATTTTCTCCTCTGTTCCTAATGCAAAGCCCCCTGAGAGTTCCAAACTACTAACCAAACATTCTATTTTAGTGGTAGCTGAATTTGAACTATATTACACATACATATGCTCTTTTTGTTTCAGAACTGTTTTTAATACATGAAAATCATTCTGAAATAAATATGGATTATACTCTATTTTTATTTCATAACTCTCTTTTAACCCTCTGAAGGCCGTCACAGGCTCAGTTTTTAAGATTTATTTAAGCATCATAGAAATCTGGAAATTGAAATGAATCCGCTGATATCAAACATGTCTAGCTTACTGGGAAAGGAGCTAAATATCGCTCCAAATGTGAACTGTTTTACCACGAGGTCCGCGACCTCAATGTGAAATGATTACTTGTAATAATAACTTTCAGTCAGCACTTAATGAGGGAAGAGATGAGGATGAGGAACCTGCTGCTGCTCAAACTGAGAAACTAGATTCATTGCTGTCTGACTGCCTTCAATCTTTACAACTGCTGACATTAGCTTTAACTGTTCTTAAACTGTGTTAGCTGTGAACTATGCTCACCTTTCTTTTGAAAGAAATGTGTGAGGAGTTGTCTTCCCTCTCCTTGCTTTCTTTCCCTTTCTGCCTTTTCCTTTCGTTTAAGGCTCCCTGATTTTGCTTTCTTGGGGAAAGACATGTTGATGAGCAAGCCGTTTGAAGATGCATGATCTTCATGCACCTGCAGCTGCAGTGGTGGACTGAACCATTATGTATTGTGAGGGGTGAGAGGGGTCTCAAACAGTCTCCACTATGTCTCTCATCCGATTTATTCTGCCAATTCTAAATTAGTTATGACACTAATTACTTAGAAATAAGAAATAAAATAAAAACAATATTTTATTTCAGGCCTTTCGAGGGCCCCCTCCCCCATTGGGGCCCTGGTAATCAGTCCCACTTTTCCCCCCAGTTCAACGCCCCTGCTTGTAGAGATGAACCCACAAAGAAATGTCATCCAACTCTGGTTTAACAGCCCACAACTTCACTGTTTTTGTTTTTTTTAATCGTTGCAGCTCTCAGCCCAAATGTATACTACCTGCCTAGCACCAGACAACAGACATTCAGACTTAGTGATTAGCTGATGAGGATTTAGCAGCCAAAGAGTTAGATATTTCCTTCAAGACTTGCTGAAGGCAAAACAGAGCTAAGCCGAGAGTGAATATTTGAGATATATCCATCAAGGAGCCAAACACTTAATACCAAATTGAACGAAAATGTTGCTCCGTAATTGCCGGAAGTGTAACTAGGCAACCGCTTGCTCATACATCCCATTTCAACTTTATGAAGTGGATACGACAGTGTTGTCTTTATTGCTTGCCGGGATGCCCCCGCTGCCCCATTAGCTGGAAGCAAGAATGGGTCCACGCCATAAAGACAATCCAAGTTCAAATTTGAAATTGAAATTTTTCACTGAAAATGAACACACAGGTGTTTCTGAGGATTCATCCAGGTGCTGGGCAAAATGCCATTTCGTGACCTAATACTCCAGCTTGAGAGGAACAGAAGCTTAAACTCATTTTAGTTCCTTGATTCCCAGATTTACACTTAATTTGTGCATATAAAATAGACAAAAAAAGTGCTTGAGAGGAAAGAGCAAAATGCATAAAATTATATAAACTGGCACAGTTTTATTAAGTTTTGGCCCAGCACCAGTACAAACTATATCATGTCGGATTTGTAATCTCATTCGCTTCATGTGTCAATCATCCGTTGGCTAGCATGCTCTTAAGTAGCTTAGGCGATAGGGGAGGGAACAGAGAGTGGGAATGCTGTCCTCACGTCACTCGCTGGCTGTTGCAGGCTCCAGGGCGGACATATTTTGGATTGAAATGAGAAGAGTTTTTGACAGATAAAATCATATAAAAGCATTCGCGATTGACGTATTTAGGTATTCCCATTGCAATGGAATACTGTGCTTTGAAATAAGAGAAGACAGTTTTTGTTCGAGTTTGATACATGACCAGGAACGCCCAGACCCTTCATCTGTGAGCTCCCCAAACTTTGTAAATGCTTGTTTGTCTGGCTATATCTTTGATTGTTTGTTGTTTGTACCAGCTTGTGGTTATATCTTGAAATTGTTTGATAGATCAAATCACAAGAATCTAAGCTTTTCTTTTTAATGATTTACGGTGTGAGTACTCATTTTAACTCCATCACTGCACGTGTCTCAATAATAATGTTACTAATGCTTCCTTTCGGTATTTCTAGGTACCCTGTGACCAGATGCCCATGATGGTACCAAAAAAACACACAGTGGCATAAAAAAGGTGTACTTTTGGTAGCTCCAGGGGGATCATAATTCTCAGCCTAGCAGTAGCCTCTTTCTGCCGCGCCCGACTCATTTAACCCAACAGGAAATGGTACATATATGGTGATAAAATTGCAAAGATATGGGAGTCTTATCATGGCTGGAGTAAAGCGTAACCGTGAGAACCATGCCCTCATGCTGTTCCTAAAGACCTCTACACACATAAAACAGGGCCTTTCAGCAGATTATTCCTGTGGTCCACCTCAGTGGCCATGCATATTGTGAGACCAAAAAGATCAATCGAACGCCACTCTGCCGAGCTCGAGCACAAAGCCATGGATGAATCAAAAACACACTCCTGGCGTGCTCTCTATTCAAAATCTGTGTGGCCTCACAGTTCTGCCCCTTCCTTTTTAAGTCTTGCAATCCACCAGCCGTCAAATTTGTTGCAGAACAGGCGCGCACAAAAGTGCACGACAAAAAGGGAAAATAACAAGAAAAGGATTCAGAATGTTTTCGTGCTAGCATGGGATGATGTGGCGGAAGTATTGGCGGGCACAATGTCTCCATGATGGCCCAGTCAATGAATGGTTCTACCAGGGAGCGGCTCTCATCAGGCCATGATGCCCCCTCCTGTTGAGTCATCAGCTGAGGTGCTGATTTGCCCTTGTTCCCTGACTCCTCCAGACTGGGCATGTAGTGACCAGGCAGCAGAAAACAGTGTGAGAGCATCTATAGTGCTCCCCCGAGGTGACAGTAATTGCGAGTCTTGCCAAGACAATCAAATGTGCTGTATAGAAAAGCATTTTGATTTCTGTTTATTTCCGCGGGTAAGATGATTACAAGAGGGCCGGGGCACTTGAAGCTGGTCGACTACAGCCTCGAGACAGTTTGCTTTCAAATAGGTTTTTATTGCTGTGTTAACATGTCCTTGCCTCTGTCTGACCACTCACCTTACACACCTATTGTGGAGGGAAGAGAAAATCAAAACCTCAGTACTCAAAGACTTCTGCATCATTTACAATCAAAATGTGTTGGTTTTAATGGATTTTGTTTGAGATACTGCTGCAAAGTTCATGAGGGCACCATGTCAATGCACCTCTGGACATTCTGCTTGATTGTATGCACTTCCACAGAGTTTGTGTCAATGCACAGACTTTCTTGACTGTTTTCCACTCACCTGGTCAGAGTCCTGAACTTTCAGCCCTCACAACAGTCCACTGAAACCACATGCAATCTAACCTTCACTTTATGCAGTGGCAACACTGAGTACAGCAGTGTTTTGTAATGTAATGTTAACAGCAGGCTGCAGAGAAAACTCTGTCACAGTACCTCCAGCAATACAGATTGTTATGGTGATTATGTCTACATGGAGTCAAAGTTCACCAGAAAATGAAAATTCAGTCACTGTGTTCTGAGCCTCATGCTGACGAGAGCCAGGTGACAGGTGCAAGAGGATTTGTGGCGCACAAAACATTTCTGGAGCTTCACAGCAAACCAGCATCGCAGCATTCTCAAATGGGGAACAAGTGTCTGGAAGCACAGAGACCCCAAATTAATTTTTAAAAGGCATATCTAGCAGCTACAGTTGAGCTTAATAATGGGTTTAAATAACATCTTTTCAAATAAATGTGGGACCTTGGGCCTTCCAGAGACTTGCACCAAACAAACTGTGTGGAGCCATTGCAGTGTCTGTGTGCATTTCTTTCTTGCACATCCTGGGCTCTATGACAATAGGGTTTAGTGAGAAGACAGGATGGGACAGGACCAGATGCTCCCCTGTAGACAAGTGTGGGAATGTGAAAGTGCAGAGGTCCCCATGACCAGGAGCCTTGATCAGCTCTGAGGTGGGCATCAGAGATAAGCTACAGGAAGGGGCCCCCACCAGAGGTTCGGAGCTGATTCAACGTATACGCTGGCTTGAGATCTGTTTTAATAAAGATTGCTCTATCATTCCACCCAGCCTGGCCTCCGCACAATTATTTTATCAACATACTACACGCCAACACCTTTGATGAAGACAGCCCAGAAACCACACCATTTTTATGTATTTTTTCAGTTGTTTTTTTTCAAGTCCCCATCTCCTTCCCATCTCCGCAACTTGTAGATCTAGTAGGCATCCTTTATAATTGGAGCAAAACTGGACTTGCTCATACTTGTTTGGCCCATAGGCCATGCCTGCAGCAAGGAAAGAAAGGTTGAATCGATTTACTGGGTAACTATCTTTGCTTTGTTTCATTTGTGACACCTAATGACTGTTTTAGCGCACAAGGAACCTTTATTTCATAATATTAAAGTTTTCGGCTAATACTGTAATGTTGGAGACTTTAAGCTAGTTTATGCTGGTTAGCTGAGTCGTTATTTCTGTTTGTTTCTTTTTCGTGAAGGATGTTAATTGGCACTACACGTGTGGAGCATTAACATAAACACAAACTCTCCGGTGATGCCTGATGATGTTTGAGCTCTAGAGTTAGGCTAGTCTATATGTGAGGTTAGTTTTAAAGTGTTAAATTGATTGAGCCAATTGAGTTGTCTGACATCTACCCAATGGCAGCATACACTGTTGCTGGGAAGTGCACGGTTACCCAGAAGTGCTACATTGATGCACCATGATGGCAAAACGTTCATTGCAACTTCTTTTTTTATTTGTCTTTTTTCCACAAGACCTCATAAAAAGCCAAATCAAAAAAGCAGGTGGTCAGAAATACAATTTCAAATAAGTACTAACATTGCTCGTAGATTCCTATATGTGTTAAAAGGCTATAATCCTAATGGTTATAAGGAAAAACATCAGGTTATGCATCCCTTGCTCCAAAGTGAGTGATGATCAATTTAACATTTGATTATAACTAAACACAGTTGAAATCAGTAAATGGTACAGGCCAGGCATCCTAGTCATGTTATTATTAAATGCACGTCTTCATGGAGGTTCAGTTAAAGTTACTTCAGTCACTTTAAAGATCAGTTGGTAAGTAAAACAGAAACTTTTTTGATATGGGGTTGTGTGAGGTACTTATCCCTAATCAGTGTATTTCCTGCAGTAGATGATCGTCAGCTCCCCCCCGCGCGTAGAAGCCGTAAGTAGCAGTGGCAGGTAAACAGAGCTTGGTACTGCTGTAAATGGTACCAGCAGCAGGGCGTGTTTTAGCCACCTAAAAGGAGGCCCACCTAAAATAGATTTATCTATTTAAATGCACACTATAGTTGGTGCTTGTCATGTGTCGATGTTAAACAGAGAAAGACCCGAGCTGTCTTACTGGAAATGAGCTGGTTTATTAACTGACATCGGCTCTGTTACAGCTAGCAGAGCATAACCTTAACACATGCGTCCCTGTGCTCCCGCGTACGCCTGTTGATGACATCACCTGCTGCGACTACGGCAGCCTGTAGTTACTATCACAACAGTGCTTTACATTTCAGTCAGACAGCCCTTTTACTTTGGCAATACATTCTCTCAACCACACAATGACTGCAATCCTACGCACACGCGCGGCTGTGACAGCCATGCTCTGTCTCACGCTGCAAACCGGACTGCAATGTAAAGCACCAGAACATTTTCCAAATATAGTGTAAACTATATATATATATATGTATATATATATATATATAGATGGTGGTGGAGATACTACCAATGAAGTGATGAAGTTCAATTTTTGTTATCAGTGGTGCCATAACATCTGATCCAGCCAGTGCAAGGATCCTAAAAGACCTGGACATACCCAGTGCATGTGCCTTGCTAATTGGGCTCATCTGCGCTCTCCATGTTGGATGGTCTGAACTGAAAGCCAGTCCGAAGGTAATGATTCTCAAAAATAAACTGTATTTCTAAAACATTTTAACAATTTGCCGGTCCTTATATCTAAGAGGAAATGTTGCACTGTTTATGTTTGCAATTTTTGTTGTGCAACACACAGCAGCTGTACTGTATTCAGCTGGCAGTTTATGAGGTACACCTAGTCCGTCTACAATCATTTTGGGGGCTGCTTTTTGTGATGTTGAACTGTACTGTGTGCTAAATAAAAACAATGTCTGTACAATGTCCAAATGCATTGCAATACATTTAACCTGTCCAAGAAAGATGTATTGCAAGACTAGAAGTTTGAGTCAGATGGACCCAAAAACTGGCAGTTGAATGTTTTAAAGTTGATCTAATTCAGATTTATGAATCAGATGTGTATTTACAAAGTTACTTAGAAGAAAAGTTTTAGAATTCTTCACACTAAATTAGGACTTTGCCAACACCGGCAACACGAAATGTATATATACACATTTTTTTAGATTTGTGAAATGATACACTGGGTTCAGTTCAGGGTAACAAAACCCCACAGTACAGGTGCACATCAAAAAAATTGAATATCATGGAAAAGTTCATTTTCTTCCCGTAACTTTATTCAAAAATTAAAACTTTCATATAATCTAGATTCATTACCCATAAAGTGAAACATTTCAAGCCTGATTATGGCTTACAGCTCATGAAAAACAAAAATCCAGTATCTCAAAAATGTTACATAATAATAATATTATATAAAACCAATAGAAATCCCCCAAAAATCGGCATCTCCATACTGTATGATGCTGATTTCCTTTTCCAGCAAGACTTGACAGCTGCCCTGAGTCTTATGTAATGTAGTGGGGTCTGTACTACATTAGTCCGTATTTCTGTGCAGACTGCCGTGATTACATTAAAGTTACTATTTTCAGACTATTTTATGACATTTGAGAGGGGGGGGGGGGGGAGAGAGAGAGAAAGAGAGAGAGAGAGAGAGAGAGAGAGAGAGAGAGAGAGAGAGAGATGTCCCCAGCGGGAATCAAATTGAAAACATTTATAATTCAGACCACCATGAGGTTCTATACTTACAATTTTCCCCATGCACAACATTTGACAGCCAAGAGAGGATGCAGACGATGAGTAGTTGATATTATAGATTGAGGGTAAGGTATCCCAGAAAAATAAATACATTTAAATCAAGTCACAGATTGTCTCTCACTTTATGGAAAATGAAAAAACGTCCGGCTGTATATTAGTGCTGTAATTATCATGTGATGTTACATAAAGCTTTTAAGTCTGAAAGGTTGCAATTTTAGGCCTTTCTCGTTCAAATGTAAGCTATTATCCTGCTGCATTCACTCTGTGCGCCTGTTCCGGACATTTTTTCCGAGCGATGCTGTTATTATATTACCGTCCATGCGTGACATAAGCAGCCAATAAACTCTCCCCAGACTTATAACCATGTGTCGTTTGTAGCCGGAGCAGGCTTTGTATTCACACAACAGTTGGTGTTCTATCTCCCTTTTCTTTGCCCCCTCCCACCCCATAACCCACAGCCCTTATTATTTTTCTAATAGAAGATAGCTGTTATCAGTTCAGTGAGAGAGGAAATAATCAGCATAAACACAGTTAGCAATTAGCAATAAAACTTGCACTTAATTTACATGCAGTGATGTTGCAGCATATATTCTGCTGGGAAACTGGATTCACTTTTGCAACGTAAATACACAGAGCCGAAAGGATATGATACAAATAATTCATGTTCTTGTTATGTATGATATACAAATATGACTTGAATACAGATATGACTCACAGAGTAGCTGGTTACTGCCATCACATGCTGGCTACGTTTGTAATAAAAGAAGCAAATATTTGAGTTAATCCCTAGAATATAAATATTAATGTGTGCAATGAAGTAAAATCTGTCAGCAACCCATACCATGTAATGTGTGGTAATGTATCCAAAAATTAAGATAAATTAAATTAAACCCCCTTGTTGAGCAGGTGATCAGACAACAGTACGACGCTACTTCGAATCACATCCAGCAGAAATATTGACATGCTACTGGCCAATGGCCAATCAATATTGTGATTAAAAGCTTTAACACTAATTACAAGCTTTAAATTGCATGCAATAGACAGGATATGTAGCAGCACTAGTGTGTAATTGGATGTTGCCCAAAGCATTGTTCTGAAACTTCAGCACTGTCAAAGAAGTAAACAGCAGCGGTGGTAGCTAATAAGACACAGAGGAGCTAGCAACTTTATCCTTCACAAAAATTAACGCAGGCAGAGACCTTGTTCCTTGTCGGCTCGATAATTATATTACGACTCATTATGACATGGACGGGCTTTTACACTTCGGGTGTTACGACTTGCACAAGTGATTGTCGCTGATTTCACAGGTTGTTCAAGTCCTATGATTGGCACATTTGTCTGTGCAGTTTTTTAGATGATAACATCTTTTGCAGGTGCAAACACTGAATGATAAAAGACATTCTGATTACGAATTCAATCACGTTTACTTTTCAATAAACAGCATCATCAGCTTCATTCATTGTACAATTATACTACTATGAGTCGTTTTTTGAGTTGTACCCCTTACAAACAGGAGCGCCAATTTTTCCAGTGACTGGAAAATAATGTTGGACCTCCTGTTGCTTATTTATAAAGCTGTTTGCTGTATGAATGAGCACTTAAGTGCAGCCTGATGCATCTCAAACCACAGTGGTTTATTTTTTGGTGTAGCCCCTGTGGAATAGCCATACATCCTGTTATTTCAGATTTGGGTCTGATTTTAGAGACCTCAAATCAAACCTATTAATTAGCCCATATTTATGACCCAGATTTTATCTTAATGATGTCATGAAACATAATTAGGCCCAGTCACAATTCCTTGAAAACATGTTTGGGTCCTGATAATAAAGCTGCTGCAGGTAATGCTGTTTTATAATAAAAGCATTTATTATACACTTTGATATGTGTGTTTGCCTTAATGGGACAATTGTCTGCCTTGTTTTTGTCCTCAGTCAATTTAAATGTCTCTGTGAACAGTTCGCTTCTGGTCAGTCCAAGCGTCATGCTGATTTTTGTGGTAACCTAATTGCTGCTGTTAAATGACCTTAAGGCAAAAACAAATGAGCCCTATCCTGAGACCAGTGGAAAGATGCCCTGTTTTTGTTTTAGGCAGTTCCCCCATTGAAGAATCGATGTACACCACTGTTTCCATTTGATCAAATTAAATCAGGTCAGTCTGGCTCCGTGCAATGATGCATCTGTTTCAGCATGTAGACAGTTGATCAGTGCTAACGAACATGTACACTGCACAGAGCAGCCAAACACTCCTCAGTGCCTCTGTGTGGATCTGTGACTCGTGGGAGCGTGACAGAAACCAGTATAGTAAAACAAAAGAAGATCAAACAGGAAATGTACATGTCGAATAAACAATCAGCCCTGTGATGAACTGGCGACTTATCCAGGGTGGACCCCGCCATTGCACAATGTCAGCTGGGATTGGCTCCAGCCCCCCTGTGACCCTGAAAAGGATAAGCGGTTTCAGATAATGGATGGCTGAATAAACAAGCTAAATGGTTTTTAGGCACATACTTTACATTGATTTGCATTTACTGTGCATTTCTGAAATGAAAACCTTTTTAAATGCGGAGTTATTCAATACAGCTCCATACCTAGATGACTGAGTAGGTCGATTGCTAGTGACTCCCAAACCAACATACATCAACTTTTCCCAAAACAACATGACTCTCAGTGACAGGTGCACCAGCCTTCGATGCACAGTATGCTCACAGTTTTATTACGTTTAGGCAAGAAAATTACTTGGTCAGGTGTAGGAAAACACTGTGATTTGGCTTGAAATAACTATGTTATTTAACAAATTTTAACTACACACCAACTACGATATTTAAGTGAACTTGCGTGAAGTAACTAAGTAATGTTTACTATGGCCACTAGAGGTCACCGAACATCATGCTGTGTTGCAGAAGATCTGACATTAGTGAATGAGACAGTAAACTCACTCGGAAACTGTTTACTGTGGTAATAAATCAAGTTTTCATAAAATGGGACTTTGAAACCAGTGAAGTTGCCCCCTTCTGGCTATTAGAAAGAATGCAGGTTTAAGGCACTTCCGCATTGACCTTGGAAGCTCATCTATTTTTATAGTCAACGCTTAAGGCCTTATGTCCACTTATGGTTCTCAGTGCTATGGCTAACACTCCGAGTAATGTTGCTGAATGGTTGACTATAGAAATGGCTTTTCAAGAAATGTCCAGTGTGCCCTATTCAACATTAGCTGAATGGGCTTCTCTGGCTAAGGATTTAATGAAGCCTGTTTGGCTGCAGCTTGTCTGTCCTTGTATGCATTTATAAAAAAGGGTGAGGTAAGTTTATAAATGGGATGAGTGTCACACTGTCCTAAAAGCTGTAGCTTCTATGGTCAGAGGAGTAAAAGCTGTGGTGTGGGAGGAAGCCAAAGAGAGAGCCCTTTAGTTGCCCTCAAAACAGTTTTGGCAAACACTAAGATGACTCAGGGGAAAGCAGTGCTTTGTCCAGACTGAGCACAGTGAAGGTGGGAAACAGCTGACCTTGACTGGATTTACAAAAACATTTTAAAGAACCCAATTCTCTTAGCCAGGCTCTCCCTGCAAAGTAGACAAATGAAGACAGAGCAGATGCATCTATGGTAGACTCACTAAGACAGCTGCAAATGTGATATTCAAGGAAACATTGTCTGTATCCAAAGTTAAAAGCATCCAGGCCCCAAGCTCTGAGCTTGACAAAACTGTCAACAATTACAGTATTACGCATCTTTGTTTCACTGAAGAGTCACTGTAATTATGCTCAAAAGAATTGCAAAACAGTTATTGTAACTAGCCCATTAACAAGCACTGAACCCAAAACACTGCCTTTGAAAAATCATAAAGCTATAATTGTAGCTACAGCCGTTTACATTAATTACAAACTGACTGTATGCATCGGCCATTGTGTTTGAACTTCTGCCGGTGTGTTTGTGTGTGGATTTCCTTTGGTGGAAAGACTTTGAACACAGGGCTCAAAAGCCCATCCACAACAAAGCAGTTGTAATTCATTACATTATTTTCCCACAAGTCCACCCCCTGGCCACACTTTCCGATCAGCTTTAAAATGACAGTTTTTATGACATTCTGACCAACAGTGTTTGCTCTTCTAACACAAACCATGTTGACATTGCAAAACCTGCGTGTAAAGATGAGAATACAGGTTTTTTTTTATTAATCTTGAATCCTGTCCTGACATCATCAGCATTTCTTTCACTGACACTGACAGCCACAGCTTGCAGTCAGTTAACAAACCAGAGAAAGTTAGCAGGGCAAACATACTGAACATGTAGCAATGATTGCACAACAAAGTGTGTGTAAACGCTGGTTTGCCGTAAACTACATTATTCGTGTATTCATTATACGTTCCCTTTTCTATGTCCAGATGTGTGATGGTATAAATGACTGAAAAAAACAGAGAAATATTTTTGTGTTGCAGTCTTTAGGCCTAAGGGAAGTGTCGTGAAGAAACAGTGGAGAGGGTGTGATGATCCTCAAAGGATGTTATCTGCCAGCCCACTAACTGCCTCCAGGAGAAGACTGCCAGGGAGTTGAGTTGGCAGCCGTCCTGTGATTTTGGTTTCGGAATTATTTTTGACTGTAAGGTGAGTGATTCAAAAGACCAATTCAACTCAAAAGGGACTGCAAGACTTGGATTAGTGTGTCCCTAAAGCTACCGAGTCAACGGTCGGGGGGGGAAGCACAGGTTCCTGGCTGGAAACGTATAACTTATATGATATACGTTGTAACATTCAATTACTGGGGCACTCCTAAAAATGATGTTATGTTTCTGCAAAGCGCACATATGTGTACATATTTGTACGTGTCATATGTACTATATTTACATTTCTACAATACATGTCATATCCCATACACATTGGGAGGTGAACAGGGTGGTGGTGGCATTACAGTAAGGTGAGAAAGCTGCCAGGCTACTGACCGCTGCTCAGGACGGTGTCTCAACATTTGTGAAACCACTAGATGTTATTCACAAGATGTCACTGCACATTTCCAGCCTCGTTTGTGGCGACAAAAAACAGACATTTTTTACCGAAACATTGTGTTTCAGAGAAGACTGCTGAGCCAGAAACCGCTGATCAAGATGCCACACTGCCAATCAAGATGCCGTTTCATTTGTGAGCATGAAACTATGGAATAATTTTAACAAGATGTTCTGACATCTCCAGCTGTACTTGTGGTATCATTACCAGGAATTTAAGCAAAAAAAGGTGCAGAGACCACTGTTCAAAACAATCGGCAATATTTGCAAGCATGAAACCACTGGATGTTTTTAACAAGACGTCGGGACATTTCCAGCTGTGTTTGTTGCAACAAAACAGAAATTTTAAGCATAAACATAACCTTCTCCTAAAAAGGCTGCCAAGCAAGAGACCGCTGTCCAGGATGGCATTTGAACATTTGTAAGCATGAAACCACTGAATATTTTAATCAAGATGTTAGGACAATTTCAGTCAAACTTGTGGCCAAATAACCAGGAATTTAAGTCAATACACAACCTTTTCTAAAAAGTTTGCTGAGCCAGAGACCGCTGTTTAAATGATGTTCAACATTTGTAAGCGTGAAACCACTACATATTTTTAACAGGCCAACTTGGGACATTCCCAATCATGTTTGTGGTGATTAAAACCAGGAATTTCAAGCCAAAACCTGATCTTTTCCAAAGAACGTTGCAGAGCCATAGACTACTGTTCTAGATGGCATTTCATCATCTTTAACATGATTGGATTGGACATTTCCAGCTTAAAGTTGCAACATAACATAACATAACATAACATAACAGAAACATACATTGGTAGCATTTATTGTGGTGATGGGGCAACAAGACAATTATGTTTTTTTTTCATGTTAGCTCGATTGGTACTTTGATATATCAGTCTGTTTTGGTTAACAACATCACAAGACTGAGAAGGCTTATCTATGCTAAAGCGTATCTTACACCTTCACAGCAGGATGTGTCGGTTGCAGCACTGAGTTCCCAACAATATGAGCAAATAAATGTATCTAATACATTTCTTCCTCTCCACTGTTTGCCATGTGCTTAGGGAAAACATGTGTAAACACAGTGATGCATGGAACTGCAGATTTAGACTTGGATCCCACAGCGTTTTGTCGGGGGTGAATGAGTCAGGAGTGTGGGTAGAACACACACACTGCTGCCTCAAACATGCATCCATATCAGAAATTGGTGTTTGAAATGTTTTCCAATGTCTGAGTTTGATGGGGGTCAGTGCTAACAGTTCTGGTGTCTATTTAGCCTCAGGCTTGGTGCAACATGAAAAGTGCTGTTAGCCAGTGTATCAAGACATGCTCAAGGAAGTTCTCCTGCCATTGAGAAGAACACGTTTGAAGCAGAATGCTCTTATGCTGAAGTTAAAAATGTTTTTAGCTCGCGTTGTGAATGTGCCCAGTACTCAGAGCTGTCAGCAATGCATCTCATTCTTCTCCTTGGTAAACATTGAGAGAAAGAGTATAGCTCTGTAACAAGGGGTCTCAGCAGGCATTCGTCCTTACAGCTGAGTGAGTTAGCCAGCAGTTGAGCGGACTGTCTGTTTGACTTTCTCCGTGGGGCACATGGAGCCCGGGGCAGGCAACAGGGTCCTTGGGTTTGGCCCACATTGATCTGAAAATTCAGCGTCCGACTGCTGGCCAGCTCTTAAATATTTGGTTTTAATTACTGCCACAACCTTTACTCTGGCAGGTTACTGTTGAAACATAATCCCCAAGGGGCTGCGCAGCAAGGGCATCACACCATTATTCAACCATAGAGGGGATGGCAGCCATTCCCTTAGCCAGGCATTTTTTATCTAGGAAATGGGACACAGCCACAGCAGAATATGTAGGCTGCCTCTGACAAAGAGCAATAGAAAATAGTGAGATGAGAGAAACTCCGTAACCCTTAATTATACAGCAGCTAAGTTCACCTGAGGAGCGCAGCTTATCTCTCTGGTGGGGTTGGTGGATTTTTGAACTTCTTATTTGATTACTTGCCCTGTTCACCTGTCTGCCTCCACAGCCCACAGCTGCTCTAATGAATGTGCACACTGTTCTTCTCACAGATCCAGAGATGATTTTATAATTTTGCCTCCTATTGTCCACGGCACGATGAGGGAGGAGAGAGAAATCCTATTGTGGCTAAGTCGCCTGAGGGTAACATCTGCCTGTGTGTGAGTCTTCTCCTCAGCAGGGTCTTGACAATGGCTATATGGGACATTTTCCTCTGTTCATTCCTGCATTAATTATCCATTAGAATAACTGAGGTATTAAAAAATGCATTTTCCATTTGGGATTTATTTAGAATACCTTGCACTTGAGATTCTTTGTTATTTTTCCCGAGGCTGCAGCCTCCCATGATGACATGTTTTATGTTGGATGTTTTATACTGAGGGACACAGAAATTTGCCTTCAGCACACAGTTTTAAAAACTGCCAGTGGGATGTAACAAACTTTTTGGCACAGGTAGATTCGGTATGTTAGATGTGAACAAATTATTTCTCATCAGACTTCATAACCACTCTTTGGTGCTCGCATGCACAATGTTGGAGCCTGATTAAGCATTAAATCTGCTATCTTTATTAAATGAACTACTATTCTGTTTGTTGCATTGCTTTCACAGCATTATCCCTCAACAGCCTCTCTTTGCTGTGGAGAAATCATTATCCCTCTTGGTGTGAGACTAAGAAAGCATGAAAGAGTGGGAAAGTGCAAAGTGTGTTTTACATATTGGCTTTTAATCCTGACACTCCAATAATTGGACTCCATCACATGTACCCTTTGATGTGTTTCTGTCTGGCTCACCACAAAGCCACGTCTAACCCGCCGACCATGCAGAGACAAAAAGCCTTCAGATGGAAACACAGCTCCTGTTTGTGTTAGCTCTCTCCAGAACCAGTGTGTACCACTCTCACAACAATGATCCCCACAAATCACACTCCCAGGTAAGCCTTGAGTATGGGGAGTGTGCTTGCTAAGGGGGTAAATATCGTCTATAACAGTGATCCTTTCACTTTCTGATTAAAAATGTCAGTGAGGCCCTGGAGGTGACAGATTGCAGGGTTGCTGGCATCCCCGGGTATTTTTGGTGCAGGGACAGGTGCAGCATGCCTTAGGAGACTCAAAGGGAGGAGTGTGCAGGAGAGAGGGAGGGAGGGAAAAAATGGAGAGCATGGAAGGAGGGAGCTGGAAGCAAGAGCTGCTCATCGATGGCCTGTGGCTA
Source organism: Diplodus puntazzo (assembly GCA_963678695.2). Taxonomy (NCBI): domain Eukaryota; kingdom Metazoa; phylum Chordata; class Actinopteri; order Spariformes; family Sparidae; genus Diplodus; species Diplodus puntazzo. The sequence goes on from OZ023163.1 coordinate 17,673,532, forward strand.
GCCTACATCATCTACTACCTGGGCTGGGCTCCAGAACTCGTCTGTGTCGGGCAGAGAGGCCTGATAATCTCAGCGTGATTGTAAAAGGCCCATCGCAAAACAGGTTTGTGAGAGGTAGCAGACAACACCAATCAATCTGACAGATCCAATCCAGGTCAGACATTTAGTACAGTAGAGAATTCGGGTGGGCTTGAATCCATTTCGACGCGCCTTTACTTCACACGGAACCAATGACGCATGTTGGACAAAGCCCATGCAACTGCCAGGACGATGTAACACTGTGAGGGGTGGAGACACTGCCAGAGTTCATCAGGACCCCCTCTGGACTGGATCCATCTGGTCCCACTGGTGACATGACTGTGACTTGTCATTCAAGGGGCAGCGCGGTCATACCGTCTGCCACCTAGAAAGGTTGACACTTCCTGTTTGATATTTAAAGAGACAATTTCCCATATTGATAGCTCGATAGATCTGCCTGATTGTCTTATCATTTTAATTGGCAAACGATGCTTTTGTTCCCCTCTCTTAAGAGCTGGCAAGAAGAAAATTGTTAACATTTCCAGGGCTTTTTTAAAGTCTCCAAGTCCCTCTGGAGTGTATCTAGTCTATACTGAATGTGATTTTCACACAGTTCAGAGTGATAGCGCTTTTTTTTTTTTTTTATCATGTAAATCATCATCTGTGTGAGGTACAGGATCCCTCAAGCGGTGGCAGCTTCACACTTAACACCCCACTGCACTGTGCTAAAGCGAATTTGCACACTCTATGTGCATTCATCACCCTCTTCTCAACCTTAATTCTGCGTTATTGTCCACTTTAATTCTCCACTTATAGAGACTGTTACTGCAGATAGAAACATGCTGTATTATGCACGTACAATTACAATTTTCAGTCCATTACCTTTGATGTTCTGTTTAAGGTTCTGGAGACTCTGCCCCTCCTTCAATAGATGACATGTTTCAGTAGTCCGCTGCAACAAAGTGTGAATTTCTTTTGTCCAGGCTTTCAGTGGCAGCTGCTGGTTAAATATAATGGGTATTTATATTCTTCATATCTGTCATGCCTCACTTTTGCAATCCATGGATCCTGTGTTCACATTTGTGCATGTCATACATATCATATTTAACATAACCTTTTTACAATACGTGTCATATCATGTTCACATCATATGCATATGAGCATGTCAGGTGAGGGGGGTGGTGGCAAGACAACTGGGCGAGACGGTTGAGAAGTGAGAAACCGCTGTTTGAGGTTGTGTTTTAACATTTGTAAACATTAAATTAGTGGATATTTTTAAAAAGACATCGGTTTCATGACACCATTTTCAGACATTACCAGGAATTTAAACCAAAACATGATTGTTTCCTCAGAACACTGCCGAGCCATTGCCTGCTGTTCCAGATGACTTTTAGTCACTTGGAAGCATGAATCTACTGTATATTTAAAGAAAAGATTTCAAGGCATGTTTGTTAAATCAAATTAAATCAATTCAATTCATATAGCCCAAAATCACAATCACATTGTCTCAATGGGCTTTCCAATCTGTACAGTGAACAACATCCTCTGTCCTTAGACCCTCGATTTGAGTGGAGAAAAACTTGCCATGTTGAGAAAAAAACTTTTTTAACAGGGAGAAACATGGACAGACATGCAATAGCTGTTGCATGTACGGAACAGATCAACAAAATCATAATTTACAAACTGCATTGACGGATTATCTGGTACAATACATGATTATCTGGTACAATACATGTAAAGTGTGTGGATCCAGGAGGACGACTGAGCAGGCCGAAGCATCGTCATACAGGTCATACAAGTTAATTAGCAATAAAAAAGAAAACATCCAAATGAAGAGGTGTCAAAAAAGTCCACATATGTGGGTTATATGGGTATATATATGGGTTTATGGCAACAAAGCAGGAATTTTAAGCGATATTTTTTAAGACATTCGGGACATTTCCAGCCATGTTGGAAATGTCCTGAATGGACCGTATTGTGGTGATTAAAACCAGGAATTTCAAGCCAAAACATGACAGCCATGTGACCACAAGCACAGTGTTGTCACAACATAACATTAAAGGATGAAATAAATGAAATGTAAAGTTGCAATATAAATAGACGTTAAGGTTCAACATATCCGTGGTTTGCAGAAATGTACATTGCTCACATCTATTCTGGCAATTGGATTTGTATGAGTTAGACCTCTCCGGGGACCCAAACACTAGTAACGTCACTTTAAAGGACAATATTTTTCTGTAAATTACTTTTATTGTGAACAATAGACATGCATAGTCCATATTTGTTGTAGCAAATGGAGGGGGTTGATTTAAATACTTAAAGCCTGCTGGGTTTTAATGAGATCAGATGAAAAAGAAGAAAACTAAGGACATAATCTGGTTGATTTTTACAGCAGTGTGGTCTGTGTAAGCCCAAACAATGAGGACATCAGGCCAATATCAACCAAACGCAAGAGTGAAGTGTTGCACGCCTTCAGTCCTGCCTAGCAACAGAGGGACAGTCTGGCAATGTCTGGCACAGTCTGTCATCTGAGGGAAGCTGGCAGAAGTTAGACTTGTGTTAAGGTTTTGTGATTAAGATACACCACTACCCACAGTGTGTGCCCTTTGGCAGACAACCCTTGGAGGTCTCCAACATGGACATAATGATATGCCATGGAGACTGGCACTGCGCCACTGCCCATTGCCTCTGGTCATGAAAGACAGGGGAAGCCATCAGGGGCCGTATTGGCATTAATCAATCCTCTGAGATCTCACTCTCACATATGGACAAAAATGGCATCACAGATGACAGACACTGCAGTCTACACAGCCCATGTGCTTGTTGATGTCTTGGGGAAATCCATTTCAGAGATGTGGGAGATAAGCATTGCAAAAGGATAATCCGAGATTATTTCCATGGGGATTGCTTGGTTTACTGCAATCAAGTGCCCCAGATTGAAATGTGTCAAAGTAACATCCCCCTTCTCTCGACTAAGGCCGACCTCCCTTTCAAGACCGATGCCCTTAGACACTTCAGCAATGATTAGCAATGAGGATCACCCATCTCCAGACTGTAGTCAGAATGTGCATTATGATACATGACGAGTTCTATAGATAATATTTGATTATGTGTGGGGCATTTTGCATGTAGGAGCATCGCGTCATGGAAACAACAACAAGCAGAAAGATATGATGAAAAGGGTATCAAAAGCAAGCAGAGAATAGAGACACAAAGAGCAGGTGGCAGACATAAAGAAACACTTACATAAATATAGATGTTGTGCCCAGACAAAGTCACTGGAAAAAAGAGAAGAAAAACAGGCCATCGGACCAGCTGAAAATGATTGAAACTAAATTATTGATTAGTCTCACATTGATTAGCTCATAACAAAGAGTGTATTCAGCTTGGCTTTTCTATCGTGCAGAGCTGTCAACCCCTGACAAGGCCACACCACTAAGGCATCACCATAGAGGGCTCACAGGCTCTCATTGCTGTCAGCAAGCCCTGAGCAAAGCAGACACTCGCCTTTCAAACTCATTAGCCAACCCTGACGTGATAAACTCATCAAAGGCATCGTAACGAGACGTGTGGAAATGAACTAATGTGAGGATCCAACTCTCTCTAACGTTCAGCGTTTCCTGCTCTTCCCCCATATAGCCGACAAGATATGGAGTTAGCCCAAAAATAAATCTGAATTAATTGTGAGTCTGTATTTCAGAATAAAAGTGTGTCAGGATTGCCAGAAAGGACGGTTGCAACAGCTGTGAATGTTTGGATGTGGTTTCCTGGGTCTGGGCCAAGCTGACAGCCATGTCAGTAGCTCTGTGCTGCACACACATACACACGAACATAGAAATACTGAAGTACTCACATACACAAAATGATAAGCCAGGGAGAAACACACACAGTCTGTACCAGTGGTCCTCAATATTTGTGGCCCCCGAACGATTATTCCTTCACATGTGTTTTGGTTATGGAAGCGAATCTGTTCCATAATTCAAATTAAAATGCATTAACAGAAATGCTTTTTCATTTTCAGAATATAGCTGCATTATGTGACTCAAAAATAAAATGAGTAATAAATTATCTAAATAGCTTTTTCATTTTCTTCTTCAAGACTGCTCATTTTGTTACACAATTAAAATGATAAAGAAAATTACATTTAAGATTTAATTTTCAAAATATGTCCCAGCAAATAGTTGCCAAAATTCAATTTGAAATGTCAAATTTGAAAATTAAAATGCATTAGCAGAAATGCTTTTTCATTTTAAGGTCAGAGCTGCATTATGTGACTCAAAAATAAAATGAGTAATAAATCATCCAGATTGCATTTTCATTTTCTTCTTCAAGACTGCTCACTTTGTAACTAAATTAAAATGATAAAGAAAATTACATTTGAGATTTAATTTTCAAAAGATGCCCCAGCAAATAGTTGCCAAAATTCAATTTGAAATGTCAAATTTGAAAATTAAAATGCATTAGCAGAAATGATTTTTCATTTTAAGGTCATCGCTGCATTATGTGATTCATAAATAAAATGAGCAATAAATCATCCAGATTGCATTTTCATTTTCCTTTTCAAGACTGCTCATTTTGTGCCAGGGCTGAAAAGTAAACTGCTTTTTCGTTTTAAAGCCCGCCCCCCGCAAAAAGTGTTCCAAAATTGAATTTGGATTCGCAATCCCAAGCGGCGCAGGACAGTGACGTCAGCGGCCTCTGTTCTTCTTGCTATGCATCTAACACGTTAGGGGGCGGCAGTGTGCATGTTCGACGCTGGAGCAAGAAGAGAGACCACAGCAGAGTGTGAAGGCTGTGTTGTTGTTAGCATAGACTGTGGTACATGTTGTCAGAAACAGCGGGGAAATCACCACCATGTCCAGTTCTGTACTGCGGTCAGGACAGCCATGGTTCGCGTTCGCTTGGTCAAATCAGCCGCACATTTTTTTTCCAGTGCGCAAATGCTCTAACATTTACGGTGATCGTAACGAAGCCGCTCTGAAGAGCTGCTGGTAGTGAGTGATGGGTCCGCTGCAGTCTCACAGTCAGAACCGTGAAACACACACGGTACTTTACAGTCAGTACTCCCGGTAATAAACTGAAGGTATCAGCTGGACTGTACGTCAACGTCGCCCCCATATTGGATGTGCCAGCTCAGCCCCGTGAACTGATACAAGCCAATGGAGTGAACTTTATAAAGCTCCTTCTACAAAGTGCTATAAGTTAATGTCTGTCATTTACACATTCACCGACGTACGGATACATTCAGGAAACAGAGAGGAACCAAAAACAACGTGTGTAACGTTCTCTGATTATTATAAATGTCAACTACTCCTCTTATGTTCAGTATACAGGTCGGCACAAAATCACAGGATGTGTTTTATAATGTTTTTATGAGTGTTTACAGCTGCTAATGTATTAACGTTGTTACTGTGATGATACATGACAGTTAAATATTTAATCTGTGGCTATAATAACCGGATCCTGACATGTAAATGTGACGTCTGTCCACCATACTGTCAACCATTTAATTCAACTTTAAATATGACCAACTGACTTCATGATATAGGATGATAAGAAATAAATATAGAAATACTATACTATACTATACTATACTAAACTATACTATACTTTGTTGATAATCATAGTAACTATATATGGTGCATATTTATAATAGTATCCTACTGCAACTTTACTCTTGACCTTTTTTGTTTTAACCATTAAATGTTATTGTATACATTATCATTTGTTATAATGTTCTGTCATGGAGTACATCTCTTCACTGCTAAAAGAAAAGAAACAAGCAGAGTTTGAGTCTCCATGATTGTTATCATTAGTAAGATTATCAAAAATCACTGTATTTATAAAAACGACGTTGGTGCTTTTTATTCCCACAGACGTCACGTTTACATGTCAGGAGGTTATTATAGACACAGAACTGTCATGTATCATCAGTAACAACGTTAATACATTAGCAGCTGTAAACACTCATAAAAACATTATAAAACACATCCTGTGATTTTGTGCCGACCTGTATACTGAACATAAGAGGAGTAGTTAACATTTATAATAATCAGAGAACGTTACACACGTTGTATTTGGTTCCTCTCTGTTTCCTGAATGTATCCGTACGTCGGTGAATGTGTAAATGACAGACATTATAGCACTTTGTTAGCTTGATAAAGTTCACTCCATTGGCTTGTATCAGTTCACGGGGCTGGGCTGGCACATCCAATATGGGGGCGACGTCGACGTACAGTCCAGCTGATACCTTCAGTTTATTTCCGGGAGTACTGACTGTACAGTACCGTGTGTGTTTCACGGTTCTGACTGTGAGACTGCAGCGGACCCATCACTCACTACCAGCAGCTCTTCAGAGCGGCTTCGTTACGATCACCGTAAATGTTAGAGCATTTGCGCACTGGAAAAAAAATGTGCGGCTGATTTGACCAAGCGAACGCGAACCATGGCTGTCCTGACCGCAGTACAGAACTGGACATGGTGGTGATTTCCCCGCTGTTTCTGACAACATGTACCACAGTCTATGCTAACAACAACACAGCCTTCACACTCTGCTGTGGTCTCTCTTCTTGCTCCAGCGTCTAACATGCACACTGCCGCCCCCTAACGTGTTAGATGCGTAGCACGGTCGGTCAGACTGGGGCTGAAGAAGAACAGATGCCGCTGACGTCACTGTCCTGCGCCGCTTGGGATTGCGAATCCAAATTCAATTTTGGAATATTTTTTGCGGGGGGCGGGCTTTAAAACGAAAAAGCAGTTTACTTTTCAGCCCTGGCACAAAATGAGCAGTCTTGAAGAGGAAAATGAAAATGCAATCTGGATGATTTATTGCTGATTTTATTTATGAGTCACATAATGCAGCGATGACCTTAAAATGAAAAAGCATTTCTGCTAATGCATTTTAATTTTCAAATTTGACATTTCAAATTGAATTTTGGCAACTATTTGTTGCGGCATCTTTTGAAAATTAAATCTCAAATGTCATTTTCTTTATCATTTTAATTTAGTTACAAAGTGAGCAGTCTTGAAGAAGAAAATGAAAATGCAATCTGGATGATTTATTACTCATTTTATTTTTGAGTCACATAATGCAGCTCTGACCTTAAAATGAAAAAGCATTTCTGCTAATGCATTTTAATTTTTAAATTTGACATTTCAAATTGAATTTTGGCAACTATTTGCTGGGGCATATTTTGAAAATTAAATCTTAAATGTAATTTTCTTTATCATTTTAATTGTGTAACAAAATGAGCAGTCTTGAAGAAGAAAATGAAAAAGCAATTTAGATAATTTATTACTCATTTTATTTTTGAGTCACATAATGCAGCTATATTCTGAAAATGAAAAAGCACTTCTGTTAATGCATTTTTATTTGAATTATGGAACAGATTCGCTTCCATATTTGGTTGGGTCCGCACGTGTATACCGGGACTTGTCTCCATGCCAACGATACACAGACAGCTGGGTCACTCACTGCTGCGGGCGCAATTTTTAACTTTCACTTTTGTTTTTGGAGCAGTTCGCATATTGACATTTTGCCGGCTGTAGGAGCCTAGATTGCACAAAAAATGCTGTGTTCCAAGTTCACTGCTAAAAGAAAAGTGGACAGTGAAAATCGGCAATTCGAAGAAGAATGGAATGAAAAATTTGCAGTCATTCTCCCTCCGACCAGCACAAGAACCATGTGCTTAATATGCCAGGAGACTATAGCTGTGATGAAGATTTCCAATTTGAAACGGCATTATCAGATGAAGCATAGGAATTTTGAAGAGACATTTCCTCAAAATTCAGAGGTAAGAACAACAAAAGTAAATGCACTGAAATCGTCATATCAAGCTGCAAGCAGGATTCTTGTCATCTATGACACAACAACAAAAAACAACAGAGTGCTCACTTAGAGACTTAGAAACTTTGTTTTATTCAACTACTTTAATTTGTCAAAATGGAAATGACATTTTATTTTAGTTCGTATTTTTGTTGCTGTTTTGAATGAAAAGGACATTTTGTTTTGAATATATATACATATATGTAGGGGAACATATGCAATAATACTGTATTATGTATGAATTACTGACACAGGCAAGCATTGGTTGTTTGTGCCGGCAGCTTATTGAGTCCCATATTTATGTTTATTGTTTGGTGGCGACCTCTAGTGGCCACAGCAATTATTATGAGAGCAAAGGAAGAAGTCAGGTGATGGAGTGTAAATGGTGACAAAGTCAGAAAGTCGGGGTGATTCGTAGGGGGAACACTAAAGATGTTTTATTAATCTGGACACTGGAGCTACTCAGTGGCGGTCTGAAGCCAAAAAAGCTTGACTTCCAGGGTATGAAAATACCCGGATCTTCCGTGTTTGACCACTACGAAAACTGGCTTCAAGGCCTCGCGCTCCTCCCAGGGGCTTTGGTAAGACACAGCCAGGCCTCGACCCAGGACAAAGTTATTTCAACCTCAATGTAGTGAGCAGAGATGAATGATTTAAAGGTCCCATATTATACTGTTTTTCATCAATTTCACACAGCTGTCAGAGGGCCAACAACACTGTATTCGAAATGCATTTCCCCAAACCCATCTGTGGTCCTGAATTTTAGCTGTCTAAAAGTGAGCTCTACTGAGCTCAGGCTGTTTCTGTGCCTGCACTTATAATGAGCTCCATCTGTCAACGCCTGCCTTGCCTGCTACACGCCCCTCTCAGGGAGAAGATGCCGCTTGCGCTAGCAGTAGCATGCGCTAATGTTTTACTGTGGATGTATCGCTATGGCTCGCTCAGATGGTTCAATGATGCCAGTTTGACCCAGAATCGGACCCAGAAGGAGAGGCTCCTGAAGAAGTACAGACTCTGCAGCTGCAGCAGGAGGTTTCAGAATGGTTAGTGTGTCTGAATAATGTTTGTTCTATGTGTTGTTACAGTTACTACCACGTAGCTAATGGCTAACAGCTAGCGAAAGCTGTGTTTGTCTCCAACACAGTCTCCAAACTCTTGGACACTGTTCGCATCATTTCTGTCTCTAGTCTACACATGTTTCCAGACTTTTTACTGTGAAAACCAAGCTCCATCATAATATTATTAACATTAAACTCGTTTCAAACGTCATTGCATAGTGGGCCGATGCGGAGCTAACTAGTTAGCCAATTTCCAGCTGACTTCACCATACTCGTAGGCAACTGTAAATATGGCTCGGGTGCAGCTGCTGGGTCCGATATTGGTGGGACTGATCCTTTTACGAGGGTCAGTGTCGAGGCAAAGCCAGCTTTGTACTGACCCTCGTTGCTGAAGCAGTCCGATGTGAAGCAGTTAGCACACACACACACAAACTTACACGAACCGCAGCCGGCACGTTGTTGTTAAAAATGAAACGCAAACCACTGTCTCTTCTGTTCTTCTGTTGCTGGGACAGAATATAGGCACTTATGTTGATTTATACAACCAACAACAGAGCAATTTGCGTGTCTAACTCTGAAACACTGCTATTTTAACGCCCCCTCTCAGATATCTCCAATCATCGCACAGAGGAGGTCGGCCTATGATAATGACTCCTTTCCTTAGGTAACGACAGGAGCTGAATCTAAACAGCCTGTAGGAGCGCCATTTTACCAGTGGGTGGGTTGCAGAGACCATGTAGGAATCGTTTGCTTTCCTCATTGTTGGAGTTCATAGGTTCAGGGAGGACCAGTTTATATATGTAGAGACCAGAGAAAGCGTGTTTTTCATAATATGGGACCTTAAATATTTCATAGTTCTGACGTCACTATTGGTACCAAAACAAAAACAAAGAACAGTTCTCATTCAAAGGTTCTGACTTCAAATCTTAATTTATTTTGAGGGAGGAAGGTTTTTCTGAACTTTGGCTTTCATATACCACATTCACCCAAAAAGTAAATATCCTTTTCAGACTGTGGGCTTTTAGGGGCCTTAAGAGGTTAAAGTGTTCAGTTTTCTTTGATTCCCCCCTTGCATTGCTTTAGTATCTTGTGACCCCTAAGATTGATCTTGACTCCTAAAAGGACTCCCGACCAAAAGCCTGGGAACCAGGGGCACAGTGAATGAGTGAACAAGAGGCTAATTTGGGATATAGCTCTTCTGTCCTAGTGTCAACACTGCCTCAGGGAATAGAAGTCTGGAGGAAGCACTGACAAATTTTAATCTTTAATTGTTATAGTCTCAAGGGAAAAAGCCTAACTAGGGACAAGAGTTGTACTTGACACAGAACAAAGAACATCAGTGCTTCATTCTGTTTGCTAGCACTCCATGTGACATTGTGTTATTTTTTTCTTGCAAATGGACTTGTAAAGGAAAATACACAGTGAAACAGCTAATTCAGATGTTCACAATACGAGCAAAATAAAAAAATCAGCAGCTTCAGCTGAAAAATCTCACCATCATGAATCAGCCTTCACAAAGTCTTTAACACACCAACACCCAAATAGATATGTAACACATTCTGTGCCACCCTGACTGCTCTGCACACACCTCCTACACACACACACACACACACACACACACACACACACACACACACACACACACACACACATCTCCTGCATACTGAGGAGGTTTGCGGGGTCATGGCAAACTGCTCTGTGATGAAGAGGAGCTGGAAGTGCTAGTAGAGACAGGATTGGAGGCATATGCAGTATTATACAGAGGTTAGAGAGCAAAAGTGTAACACATTACACTATTTTACATCAAAGGAAACGGCAATAGATATCTGGTGAATCCCGGTGCTTAAGGACAAACGTAAGGTGCTTTATTATTACTGTTATCTTATGCACTTAACACCTCTACTCCACTATATCTCAGGGACAAATATTGTATTTTACAACTCCACTACATTTGAAGGACAGCCTTATCATCAAGTAATTTTTCATATCCAGTCAAAACCCTCTGCCTCCAAATGTATTGATTTAAAAAAAAAAAAAATCTGGTAAACTAAAGGACTAACTATTCCTTTATGAGTGGAGTAAATTCTCCTACATCTGAACCTGAGTTTCAGGAGGCAGAACGGGTCGCCCACCAATTTAAAGGTCGGTGGTTCGATCCCTGGCTCTTTCATCCTGTGCATCAAAGTGTCCTTGGGCAAGATACTGAACCCCAAATTGCTCCCGATGCTGAGTCATCGATGTATGAATGTGTGTGTGGATTGGTGAATGTGGCATGTGTTGTAAAGTGCTTTGAGTGGTCAGCATGCTAGGAGAGCAGACGTAGACCAGTAGACGGGACACTCCCAGTGTGGAGACAAACAAAGACAGTTGTGCTGGCACGGATGTTCAGAAATGTACTGTTATGGACTGGGGCAGCAAAACGCATCTTAGCCACATAGAAAAATCCTATCTTAAAAAGTCTTCAATCAATTTCAGTGTGTACTGTTTTTAGAACATCTCCACGACTCTATCTTGCCCTCAGACGGCCCTTTCCAACAGGGAACTGAGGCTGTTCTATCCAGCCACGCTCTCTTCAAGGCCACCAGACTCCTTTGACACCTTTTGCTACACTGTGTATGCTTTGAGATGAATGTAGTTTATAATAGAGCGAATGATTCATTGATTAATTGGCTTTGATATTTTATCTCAGGTTAGTGAGACACTCAGTGTTGCTGGATATCAGTTTTAAAGTTGATGGGAATGTAAGTTGTTTCTGTTTTGTCAGTTTAATGTTCTACAACAAATGAAAACCAATTTTCAAGAACCCATTATTACAGTAATTAATGGATTTGTCCCAATTCAATTCTACATACAAGGGTTTGGCCGGTTTCCTGTTTTCTTGGTCTGGTCCAGTGTCCAGGCTTAGACGTCGGATTTTATGCAAACTGACTGAACCATTTTGGCACCACAAAAAAAGAGTAACTTAAGATTAAGTAATTAGCAGTTAATCACTCAATTAGGTAACTAGTCAGTATAATGTTTCACATTACTTAAAGGTGCACAAAACAGTAACTTGCAATTACTAAGTTAGTTATAAATTAGTCATCAGTAGTAATTTGCCATCAGTGGCTAGTTCATAATTAATCATGAAAAACTAGTCAATATGTTGATTCACATATATTTACAAACTAATCGTTTCCTAATGATTTATTATTATAGTAACTCCCATAGCCATTCCTTACTTGCTCCTTAGTAACTACTCACATTTTTGTGTACTTTATAAAGTTGCACCCTGTTGATTATCAGAACAGTACATGCTCTATGCTGCATATAGACATGCACACAGTGTATAATGCATGTACGTGGGATTTATGATTCATAATTATGCCTCAGACTCAAAAACACCCACACAATTCGGTTTCTGTATCAATATATGTATTCTATTTAATTGTCCCTACTAATAATTCACCTGCCCACCAATGTCCAAGTCTGCATTAACATAAATGTTCATTTATTGGCCTGTAGGGAGATGACACTTTATTTTAAGTGTCTGCACTGATTACTCACTCTATCTAACTACTAAACCTCATTTTGATAGGACATTTATGGAAAGATAGCAGCCATTGCTTGTTATTTTAAGTCATCACATGCTTATAAAAACACCTGCGAAATACATGATACCTGACATCTGTATCTGCTTGACTGAAATACAGGGAGACAAGGTGTCAGTGTGTATAAGAGAGCTTTACCTGAGAAATGTCTATCTATCCTTTTCTTCCCATTGACTATGATCATCATTGATAATTAGAAACCCTCGTGGATGCTCATGCAGCATGAATGAGTATGAATATGACTGGGATGTTTATTGGAATGAGAGAATAATGCACTGTAGCCTAATTGTGTTTTCTCAGTGGTTAGGCATCAATATTTATGATTCACCACACTCGTGGACCTAAACTAAACCTGTATCTGGATCAACATGACAGGAAGTCATTTGGGAATCAGCAGAGGATGTCTATTGTGTCAGGACGATACAGTCTGAAAAGAATAGAGCTTGACTCAATGAATAGGTTTTCATATTCATAATTGGCTATGCCCTGTGTCTCTGTGTAGTTTTCCGTGCATGCTTATCACAATAACACAGAGTGATAATCGGCTGTTATCTCAATCCCCAAAACTCTCATTTCAACGGAGGTTATTAGAGAGTGAAATAGCTAGCCATATAGCCCCTCACTATATTCAGCGCACATACCCGCTCTCAGATAGAGTATGAAATAAGAGGCCTCTCAACTATTTAATAACCCAATTTACCGATGATGATGAAAACATATTCCCACTTACCTTTTCATCTAAAACGTGTTATGCTAAACTCAAGTAGTTTGAAATTATATGGAAAAAAAAAGGTGGGGACATCAATATTAATAAACAGGGCTGTGGGCTGATACATCAACAGTGTCCTCTTGTGGTGGCATGGATTTAGGAGATTGTCCCGTCTGTTTGTTGCCTGAGTCCAACTGTCCCAGATTTGTGTTGCCTTGCCAGGATGCCTTGACATCTGCCAGACACAATTGTGCCCAGCTGTCTCAAAAGGTGGCAGCAATGTGGCATGATTTGAAAGGAATTTGGGGGGTTGGAGATGTGCGAGAAGAAATTGCAGTTTCACAGAAAACTGGATGGTACACCATTAGGTCATATTTGGTGTCATGTCTGTCAAAAAAAACAAGCATGCCACCTCCATTCTGAACCAGTTGAATTATACAAGAACAGAATACTGTATTACCGACTTACAGTATGTTTCTTATTTGGCTATAACCATCACAGTGCCCACAGGAATCCTCAGCAACCCTATTCGTGATTTTGGATCCACCCTTTCAGCAAAAATGATTAACAGTTGCAGTCACAATTCCATGTTTTCATAGTTCAAGCATTTGGCCTGCAATTGTTGCTGTCAAATACCAAAAAAAAACACAGCACAGTGTATTTGACTCTATCTCTATATATAATATCAAACTTTCTATCTTATTTTACACTCTAGAGTTTTCCTCTATTTCTCAAGCTTCTCTGTGGTGATATCAGAGGTGTTTCTGTGTGTGTGTGTGTGTGTGTGTGTGTGTGTGTGTGTGTGTGGGCTGGTAACCAAGTCATCCCAAATGACCTTGCATCCTCATTATTCTTTGCAGCCAGGCCCTTCAAAGCAAGCTGTGGGACGGCGGAGTAGAGATGACGAAGTGGTGTCTGATCTCACACTGGCTCCTGCTCTGATTGATACGTACATGCACGCTGCTTGCTCGAGCTAATATAGTCAACATTATTATGAGGGTGGGAAGAGGAGAGCCTTTAAAGTCGTCCTCAGTAGAGCATGCTGAATTTCCGGCGATGTAAATAATTCATAACATCTTGCAAAACGCATCTGCTAATATCACTCGGCCGTAATTCTGTGGGCTACCTCGTGTTTTTCCCACCACAACAGGCTGTGGGTCTTTTAAAGTCAAAGCAAAAAACTACGCTTCTTTAAAATGCTTGGTGGCATGTAAGAAAGCAAGGGGGGTGGGATGATTTTGGTAGAAGGGTTAATGGCTCAGAGGGTGCCTCTGGTCCTAATCGTTATAAAAGACGTGGGCACAATTCTCATATAGTCATCTGTGGCTCTTAAATATTACCTCTGTGACATTTCCCCCGGCATCCAGCAGAGATGATTTTTATGAGCTGTTTTTTTTTATTTTTTTTTTATTCAGCAGAGATAAACCTTGTAGCTGGTCCTCAGAACCCCCCCCCCCCCCCCCCTCCCCCACCTTCTCTTTCAAACACCCTTGCTTGCTCTATCTGCCTCTCTGTTACCCCCTCTCTCATTCTGACAGGCATGACATGGCAGTGGAAAGCCCCACTTCTGTGTACTAGCAGGTTGTGGGCTGAGCTTCTGAGTGGCTGGCACATCACAGCACCTCTGCCTCAGGAGATAGAACCATTTGAATTGTATTCCTCAGCCCTGCAGAGCACTACACTGGATATTATCATCAAATGGGCAGCAGCACTAAGAGTCTGACACACCGCTAAATCTGATGTCTAATGTAAACTGAAGAGTCAACATTTTTTCACGTGCATGTGTATATGTTTTTGTGTGGAGAGTTGGGTGTGTGAGTGGGTAGCAGGGGCACGGCTGCACTGACAGAGTTTGTTGCAATGCAAGTGTGCTGTGTTCAAAGAGACGTGCAGAGAGGGGACCAATCTGCTTTCCCACTTTTCCAGCAGTTCTTATCAGGTAATTACCAGCTCACCCTTGAAATACCAACATGGTGCTGGTACACTGGTGATGGTGGAAAAGAGACATAGGTCATCTTGTAATTATGACTCCTTCCTTCTGCCTTTATTGTCTCTGCATAATCAGTTCCATCGGGGCTGAAATAATTGATTCTCCATTTATGCTAATGGTATGGATCTGGAGCGTAGCAAGCAAATACTCAGCCATGTTGTCTTTCGAGCGTGACATTTAAAATGGAATGAAGAAATAGTTGGATTCCAGTCAGATAGCAGGATGTTTTTGCTCTGGCCTCAGTGACAGCCTTGAGTTAAGGCGCCAGGTCGCACTTGTTCTAAGCAGACCAGACACTGAACAGGAACGAGACCTTCAGATGTATTTCACTACCGCCTGCTTAGGGACCTTTACCGTTGTGTATAAACTGATGGAGGTAAATTAGATCGCACTCATGCATGCAGGGCCTTAGCAATTAATCCCCCGACCAACCAGGCTGTGTGAGGATCAACATAGACTCACAGAGACAAGACAGACCCAACAGACTTTCTTACTCGGAATGTCACAAAAATATCTCACAAAAGCTTCATAAAAACGTATCAAACCATAGCTCAATACCTTTAGATCCCTCAGTTCTTTAATGTCAATCACCTGTCAGGCCGTAGCTGATCGGCTGCCAACCCAGCGGGCTGCCTGTGGCAGGAAAAGTAGTCCTCACTCATGGGAATTAAAGTTTTTCCAGCTACCATTCACTGTACGCAGAGTGTCCTCTTATGTGGTTGTGGTAAAAATCTATTCTCTAAGACTTATTTTTTTTAAACGTGAAATTGATGTACAACTGTTCAGAAATGTGCATGAAGCTGTATAAACATCTGAGTCCATCTTAGTAGTTGACTCAATTTCATGAAATCTGCTTTCGCCGCCAGCCACCAGATCTCACCATGCCAAATGGGCACTAACAAATGGCCAGTTAACAAAAACCTGCACACCAAGGAGCTTCTGCCATATTGTTCACTGGACAGCACCATCCCCAGAGGAACCCCCTCAAACAAAGGCAACATGGTGGAGAAGAAGGCCATGACGGCTCTATCTCATCCCTCCCTGTCACTCACACACACACACATCCATCACAGCCCGCCGGCCTCAAATCCAAGCCGCTCCTTGGACGCGATTTGTCACAGGTCCTTAAGCGTTGACATGCTTCTAAAATGCTCAACTAATCTGCCTGAGATAACGGTCTCAGATTTCTTTGGTGGGTGTTAATCAAAATGATCTGCTCTGCGTCCAGGAAATGACCAGTGGACACTACGAGGATGGACATTGCAATTAAGCACATCGTTAGGCTAATGGGAATGGATGAGCACATGCAGAGGATGGAGGGATTTTTTGACACATTGGAGAAATTGCTTTTTTCTTTAAAAAGAGAAGTGTTTAGTTGTTTTCTTCTGAGGGGAATAATTCATGAACTCTCATGTGTTTTTTGTTTTTTTTTCCTTCTCTTGCAAAGCAGGGATGACAAGAAGGTAAAAGTGAGCAAAAAATCTCAACCTTTGAGTCTACTTTTCCTCGTTCTTTTACTCAGGTATTTCTATAGCATGGACTTTTCAATCCGCCAACAGATTACTCATGAATACCAGCCTACATAATTCAGTGACTGGTGCTGTATTCACCAGCCAAATGCATCAGCCTGCACGGTGAAAGGATACTCCAGCATGGAGGATACATGTCACCCCTTCAAGAGCAATTGCCACTGTCACCGTGAGCCCTCCATGGGAGCAGGCTGCTGAGAGGTGGGTGTGATGGGCCCAATTTAATGCTCCATTATGCAAATTGATCATCTCAATTGACCATCACTCTGGTAATAGGACTGCCTGACTGGGTGCAGGGGGGGGGGTCTTTTTAAATCTTTAGATAAACATCAGACCAAAGAAAGTCCCAGGGGCATAAATAAGCAAGGTGAGTAAAAAACAGAAAGAAATGCATCACAACTCTCATCAATGAGGCGTGACGGAGATGAGTGACAGGAAGTTAATGGCGGTCTTTGTGACCTCTCTAACGACCATTCACATTTAAAAGTCACCTGTCTTGTCTTTCCTTTGGGACATATCAGGGTGCAAGGAATAAAACGCAACATTTGCATGATGAGTTTCATGTTGATAACATTTTCACACTTACATTCACTCGCCTTGCGCTGCTTTTCCCCTTTGATTGTTCCCTTCCAAGCCGACTCCCTCGCCGGTAATTCCATAATTCCAAATAGATTAGAGGAGCAAAGCAGGGATATTTGTTTTCATTTCAATCTAACTTGGAGTTGATATCCCACAAATTATGCATTGTCGTGCACACAAATTGAGTTAGATATTCTTTATTTAATGGGGGAG
This sequence comes from Diplodus puntazzo, assembly GCA_963678695.2. NCBI lineage: Eukaryota > Metazoa > Chordata > Actinopteri > Spariformes > Sparidae > Diplodus > Diplodus puntazzo. The sequence goes on from OZ023163.1 coordinate 17,691,043, forward strand.
ATTTTCAGCACGCTTATCCCCCTGCGACCCTGCGAAGAATCACACGACACACTCCAGTTTCCCTCAGAATGGACAGGGCGCAGGAAAGTCAGAGTATGGGCGAATTAATTTTGTCAGTGCCTAATTGCATTTATTGGCCATGCCTGGCACCTCCTAATCCTGGATTATGATGATGCATTAACAGCTGTGACTGGCTGTTTACAAGGCATTTATTAGCCGGTGTCAACATAACGAGACAAATTCCACCTATCACATTAATCACCCCACTGCCAGAACTATGTCACTGCCAACAGCAGAGCCAGATGACGCATAGGCCAAGGCTGCGTCGAAGCTGCTTCCCATTTTCCTGCATTAGCCATTGTTATGTGGCAATCAGATTACCTCCTCAGTAACTGTCAGCCCAGCAGTGAGGTGGTGACGGGGAAAACTTGAAGTGAATGAAGAGCAGTGAATTGAGGGGGGGTTAAAGATAACGGGAGAAGAATTGCGGGACCAAATGCAACGCTTGAGTGAGTCAAACCACAAAAACAATTTTCCACACATAATGCTTCTAATTGAAGTCAGGTCACTTAATTACAGTCTGAGTATTGTTTACTGTGAACCCATCTCCTCTTCCCTTTTCTCTGTCCATCTGTCAATTTCCCCTCACTCTACCTATCTCATTTTCATTTTCTCTCCTCCGCCGCAAGAATACACAACAGCCAACAGAACAGAGCGCAAATATAAAATTGTGAAGATGGTTTCATGGTTTAGTTTTCATAATTGATTAAAAGCTACAGTCAGAAGCATTACTATCAAATGACTAACAGCTCTGGCACAGATACACAGTACAATTTCTCTAATTACACTCAATTAAGCCTCAATAAAAGGATTAAGAGATGTTTCATGTTTGATCCAGCTGCTGAAATATTTTTTAGATTTCCCAATTCATGTTTGAGACACAGAAAGACATAAAGGGTTGCAGAGTGATAGATACTGTCTGTATCCTGAGGTTGGAGCAGGACAGACATTGATTTCTTCCCTCTTCACAGGGTGCCCAAAAGTGATGTGCAGCAATTAAACAAGAGTCTGCACGACAAACCTGACAAATGCATTTGAGGAATGGCGTTGGAGAATGTCCCGTTGGCCTCGCCTTAATGGAAGCTGAGGCTTCATATATTGCATTTTGTGCAGACATGCTGGAATCATCAACTTAGATCACCTCCCGCCCTGTAAACACTTCATCTGTGGGCTTCTCTGATTCCATTTGAAGAACAATGTCTGTTCTTCGAGTTTGTGCCAACATCACTCCTCCAATTCTCCGACCTGTCAAGACCTGCTCGACTTGACACATTGATATCGTCAGTGAGGAATGTTTGGGATCGCCTGCAAGCTCAAAGTGTTATGGTTGTCTCTGCTCCAAAACATGATTTCTGTAAAGGAACATGAATTTTGAATAGCTCTTTAACTTCAGACCATGAGAAATACCTATTATAAAAACTAGTGCACTCCCTGTTTAAAGCATGTTCTGCACAGATTATCTGGTAATGTGAGGGGTTTGCAGATCCAGTTTTAAACCTCCTGAACTGCTCATAGACTAATCAGAGCCACCTCGATAATATCAAATATGTTTGATATCTATGATCTAAAATCTGGATGATTACATCAGTACTTTTCTAGCCAGAAAACCAAAAACAATGATGGCGGCAGCTGACGGTGCTGGCAAGAAACCGTAAACATTTTATCCCTTGAGGCTAACGTTAGCTAGCATATTACTGTTGACAGAAGCTTAAAATCTCACCTCCAGTTTTCTCTGAAGAATAGAAAACTAGACAGAAAAATGTTGACTGCATCTCTCTTCTCATTTAACCATCTGCTTTTGTTTTTTGTTTTGTTTTTCTTTTCTTTTTTCTTTACTACAGCAAGTTTTGGCAGCATGCTAATCTTAATTTTGTTTATGTCTGCTTACCCATGAGATCACATGCGAGAGATCACATCCAAGCCAGGCTTCAGTCTATAAAGCCATGAGGCCGGAGTGCTGAAGCCAAGCCACGGCTGCTGCACAGAGCAGTGTTCACTGTTTATTCAAATGAATCAATATCAAACGTGTTGCATTTCCAAATTCTACTAAATTTGACACTGCACTTCACTGGGCCCTAAGCAACAAACCTGCCAACTGTGAAGCCGATCAAATAAATGATTCTTGAGATACGCAACTAATATACAGAAGGAGATTTCTTGCTTTATAGTTAGATTAGATGAAGATGGAATTAGTTTCTAAAAAGTATATCAATCTAAATGGCTTCAAACTATCAGCACCAGTCGATAAATGCTCGACATAAAGTGCAACACAATCAAAACTGATGATCCAGTGGAGCTCGCTCCATCTTGCATTTTATTACTGCTAAACAATAGATTTATTACCTTCAAATTTTACACATCATATCATGCTTTGTAGATTGCTTTTACAAGAAGAGACTGCAGTGCATGCTCTCTGGCTCCCAAAATGAATGTGCTTTAGTGATAAGGACCGGATGAGAGGACAGGAGATACGGCACAATGCAGAGGTACATCTCCCAGCACGAGCTTTTTCACTGTGCAGTAGTCTGCGTTATATAATTCTGATGGGGTTCGCTGGCCCCTTTTAGTTCACCTACCGCAGCTAAAGTGTGAACACAGGGCCACCTCTTTGGCCATGTTAGACTGTCCAAATGTGCAGAAACAAAAACACATACAGTCGTGCCTTGTAAGGGCAGAGTGTCAAAGTACATCCAGTTAACAATCAGCCCCACAGTTGACTTCTGTTCGGCGCATGTCACTTCCCTGATTAATGCTGAATCATGATATTGAGATTAGAGCGGTGGATGGAGAGCGCCAGCATTCGACAGCCTCCAACTCTTCGCCCTCACCCTTTTCTCGGGAACAGCTCCCGCCATCTGTCAGTATTGGAAAGCCCTGGTGGCTTGCAGCAGGTTTTCCAAACCTACATACATGGCTGCCTTTCCCTGTCAGAGACTCTGCTGTGCATGAACCGTCAGCCGTAACCAGCCAGTGGGCTATAAAACGGTGTCAGCCTAGCCAAAGCCTCATTGACACCCATGAAAATATCTCTTAGTAGTGTTATTGACCCAGGACATAATCAGACGACTGTACATTAGCCTGAAGAGGACATGGCAAAGTTTAGAAAGCATTACCGTCAATAAAGCCACATTAATGTAATTGGACAGTGTTTACCTTACTGCTGTTTAATTGCCTGACTTCCCTCTGAATCTTTCATGGAACTCTGTGCTGCAAACAAACACAAGGCAGCATTGGCAGCGTCTGCTTATTAGTTATTCATGGCTTCATTTGCTTCATATCTCGTCTCATTCTTTTCCGCGCAACGCTGAAAGCTAGCATAAAGTACGTCTGTGAGCAGACGCTGATAGCTCCTGCACTATCAGCGAGAAGAAAAGAGGCTTCCTTTATGAAAAATGACTTTGATGAAGTAAAGAATACTCTGAACAGAGCAGAGAACAAATAACAGTCTGTTTGGGTAGACACTGTTGTTTTCATGCAATATCAAAACTCTGGCCTCTGTGTACGATATTATGAATTATACTGAAGAAGTTCCGGCAGTCATTTCCTTTAACAGAAAGAGGATGGATCATAAAAATAAGCTGCTCTCGCCTCTGACACCTTATTTTTGCTCGGCCCCTAGTGCTAATAAACCTTCTGTGGGGCTCATAAATCAAGCGGATGTCTCCTTAACAGATACATGATGATTAAAACATTGTTTGATTAAAAAATCTTGTTCAGTTAATCTCAAGTGTACTCAATTATATAAGCCCGTGTCGTCTGCGACATAAGGTACATGCCTCAACAATGTCATTTCACCCGTGTCAAAAATAGGCGAAAAGGAACAGAGGGCAAAGAAAAGAAAGTAATAGACTCCAGTTGAAAAACTGAAATGGCTACTGGTGTGGCCACGGGGTCATGGACCAGCTGTGACAGCGACCTCCAAGGGTCTTTGACTTTGACCGACAGCAGATTGGGCGGACAAGGACGACTGTAGAGCAGCCTGAGCTCTGCTGTGTGCTTAAATTGTAGCAGTTGTTATCACATCATAAATAACTGCAATTTAAAGCCTCCTCCTCTTTCATAGTGTTTACATCTAAACAACATATGGCGAGCTACTTCCTGTGTCTTAACTATCCTCATGTTTAGAGCTGTGAAATGTGCTCTTATTCGTATTACAAGCAATTTTGAGACAGGTTTATAAACTTCAGATGAATAGTTTATAATGTGCACTGGTTGGTACATTAACTATGCTTATATGGGTTTTGGTTTACATAGTACAACTGTCAGTGGTTCATGTGTCAATATCAAAACCATGAATATAAAGTCCTCGGCTGGATTTTCAGCCAGAAGAGCAGACAGATTTACTTCCAACTCCGCATAAACTGAAGTCCGCTCATTTCATTTCAGCCCTGACCACTGAATAAACAAAAGAGGACCTTCTCCATGTTCCACATTTTAGGATATTCTGTTAGAGCTCAGTGCTTCCTCTGCTAATATCAATGCCACTGACAGTCACTTCCAATGAGATGATACTTCGCCAACACTTAATTTAGGCATAACAATGTCACTTGAATTAAGTGTCACAGGGCTTTGATGTCTATCAAAATTATCATAATTAACTATCACAGAGCATGTCATTTTTTCTGTCAACTGCCACTTAATATCAAAGATGGTAAGAAAGAAACATCTTTATTCTAAAACAGTTTGTCAATGTTTATGCACAAGTTTGAATTATGCAACAACCAACCACAATGGTTCACTAACACGGCAACATAAATCATACATAAATCACCTATGGAACAATTTCCCTCAAAGCTTGATGGTGTATGTCAAGCACATGTGATTAACCAACAAACATTACTACACAGTAATGATCATAATGAGCATTTTCTGCATAATTACAAACCAAATTAATCATATTATTCAAAAGACTACTGTGGTGTGTAACTGTACGTTGAATTCAGATACGTAGGAGTAAACACAGACACTCTAGCCCTCTATAAGTTCCGTTTTTTCCACACCGGAAGCTTACACAGTGCTGATGAAAAGATGAGATGAACAAGCACAGTCATTGGCAACATGTGAGCAGACCACTTAGACACAAACATAACAGAGGGGTCTGTGAACATGTGTAGTGGTAAATGTTGGCATTAACTGCCATCTAGTGGGTAGTGAAGGCTTTGCAAGAAAAGAGAGCTGACCATAACAGGATTTCAAACTCAATCAGCCAAATTACTGTCACCTGGACGTCCACTGCCTCAGTGTTTTCTTTCGACCATTTCTTTTAAAGAAATAGGCTGACCACTGTAAATCGACAAAGTGAATGCTGACTTTCAGTTTTCAAACTCAATAATAACCATTTCTGCCTTTGAAGCCTCATTTCCTCTTTTTACTAAACCCAAAAAAATTTGACTTCCAGTATGTGATGAAGATTGTAGACAACGATAAACTATACCCTACACGATATTCAATGGTGTTTTATGGCCACGTTTTACTGTAAATTATCCTAGTATTCCTGAGAATGTGCATGTTTATTGTGATATTTGCATCACATGTATCTTATTAATGCTATTTTCTATTGAGAAAGTTAAAAAAAAAAAACATCCAAGCACTGTAAATATCTCGCATTACATTTATTTGCCACCATTATTTCAGATTATAATACTTCATTTTAACGTTACAAGTTCTCTGAAGATGAACCGGTTTGTCCTTTGTCAGTGTTGCATTCACGTGTTTTATGAAACATCAAGCTTCCTGTGTCAAAAGGCACATTATAGTGTCAGTAGTTTGGTAAATAACGTATGGCTATATTAATATTCTGCAGACATTCTTACACTGCTCCACAAATAGGTTTTAGTTTCCGAAAACTAATCTTTTTTCACTGTTTACATATGTCAAATTGAGTGTTTCTAAATCAAAAGCAGGGAACGCTGAGTTGAAAAAGCTGGCAAAAAAGCCCCTGAAGGCAGCATTGGAGGGAGGAGGAGGAGGAGGCGCCGAACTAGCTGCATGAACACACTGAGCACACCCTGCCAGGGAGCTAGTCAGTGTTAACAGACAGAAAAATGTCGGGGAAGAGTTTTCGAGTCAGCGACGGGGACTGGATTTGTCCGGATAAAAAGTAAGTGCTCCTCATACTTTGAAAATAATCCATTTTTTTTCTCTAACCACGCATATTGGCGTTAATGTTGCAGCATATGTTTGCTGAATATGCTAATCGTGCTAACAGTTAGCTAGGCCTCCTAGGATGTGGGTACCGCTAACGTGGACTAGCTGAGTAAACTAGCAAACTTTTACCTGATTTTCACCTCATTGCCTGCACTGTAAGCAGAATCAAAGCATTGCGTCAGTTACGCATTTAAGGGTTGAGACGCGTTAATGATTTACGTGCCAGTTGTAAACGTGAGCTAAGACATGACATAGCAAGCTAGCTCTAGTTAGCTTCAGTGGGTTGGGGTGAGTGTCCTCACTTACTATTATGGGTGGTGTTTACAATGTTGTAGTAGCCAAGTTGTCATGTGTGTAGAGTCTAACTTGTGTAGTGAGCAGGATCGTGTTGCAACTTGAACTGCATTGAAAACGTCTAAAGTAACGGACGAGCCAGCTGCAGTTGTCAGTGCACAGGCCTTTGACAGCAAAAGACTGCAAGCTAATGGTGTGGGCACATGAAAAATACATAAACCTACATTACTCACCTTGCTTGTAGCACTCTTAGCTTATGCTGGAATGAATAAGTAAGACGTTCAAGCATTACCTGCATCTATAATAAATGTTTCTCGTTTCTTTGCAGGTGTGGAAACGTGAACTTTGCTAGAAGAACTAGTTGTAACAGATGTGGCAGGGGTGAGTCGTCTATTTCTAAATGAGTGCACACGCTGAAGCTTGAGGCATTCTTTCAGAAGGCTTCCATATTAAAAGTGATTCTTTTGTTTCCACAGAGAAAACCACAGAGGCAAAGATGATGAAAGCGGGAGGAACAGAGATTGGGAAAACTCTGGCTGAGAAGAGCAGAGGCCTCTTTAGTGCAAACGATTGGCAATGCAAAACGTTTGTGTTTGTTCTTAATTATAAGTCACTATCAAAATGTTTGATTAATCTGATACTGGAGCAAGGAGACGGAAACGTTTTCTTCCCTCTCTTCATTGTCTCTTAAGTCTATATATTTGTGTTTTCCCTTTTTCTTTTCATATAGATGTGGCAATGTGAATTGGGCGAGGAGATCAGAGTGCAACATGTGTAACACACCGAAATATGCCAAGCTTGAAGAGAGAACAGGTATTCCAAATGTGAAGTCTGTGAGGCTTTGGTTTGATTTAAAAAGAAAAAACAAGAAAACCACTAATAAAAAAACACCCTTTCTCCTCTTTGTGCCATTCAGGTTATGGTGGAGGTTTCAATGAAAGGGAGAATGTGGAATACATTGAACGGGAAGAATCTGATGGCGAATATGATGAAGTGGGTGTAATGTTTTAGAATTGAAATATTTTCGCCGACATACATGTCACATAGATGTACTCACACAAGGTAGAGCTTTCTTGTGTCCATTTGCATTGTGAGAGGTTATCAAATATGTTCTGTTTTATTGTCACAGTTTGGAAGGAAAAAGAAAAAGTACCGCGGGAAGACCAGCAGCACATCTTCCTCAAAAGACGGTGAAAAGAAGGAAGTAGCAGCAAAAGCTGAAGATGACGAGGAGGAAGATGAGGATGATGAAGAGGGTGACCTTTCCAAATACAAGTTGGATGTAAGATCGGTGGCTGTAGCTGGAAAGTCAAAACAAATAGTACTATAATACAGCAATATTTATTAAAAAAACATTCTCTCCAGGATGATGATGAAGATGAAGACGGAGACCTGTCGAAGTACGACCTGGACGCCAGTGAGGATGATGACGACAAGCCAGCTAAGAAAAAGGGCAGCCGCTCAGGCTCTTCCCGTTCCCGCTCGTCCTCGCGCTCCTCCAGCTCCAGTTCTCGGTCGAGGTCCAGGTAAAAGGGTACAGGTCAAGGGTAACTCCGGGCAAAATGTCAGTATCAGCTCAATCTTCCTTCTGGTTTACTGATCAATTACATATCCTGTAATGCTGATTTGTTGTTTTCTCTTTTCTCAACTCCTCCCCTCCTCTGTTAGAAACTCCATGTGCAGACAGAATGCTCTTAATTTATGATATGCCTGTGACTTCCTATGGAAGCAATGCATTGTTGATATTGTAGACTTGAAATTCACTCCTGCTCTTCATTTGTACTTTTTATCTGGTCCATTCAGATGGGAGCTTTTCTATATCGGTTCATTTAAGTTGTCTTTCTATTTTGGGAGGTTATTTCTCCAAACCCTAATACACTTATTTAGTTAGTCTAAAATCACTTGTGCTGTGCAACAAGGAAATAATAGCTTTCTTGAGATTTAGATGTCTTTTCTATTTGATCCATAAAGCTATTTTTACCCATTCAGAAAATATTGGAAAGGTTCTGTTTTTTTGTCTTTCAGGTCCCGCTCTAGAAGCTCATCCAGTTCCAGATCTGGATCTCGCTCGAGGTCCCATTCCAGGTGAATGAGGTGACATGCACTCTCTCCCTTAGAGAGTGTATGTGCTGGGCTGAAAGCTCCAGAACAGTCCTACTCTATAGCTTAAGTTTTCACAAAGTCTCCAGTCCAGACTCATAAACTATGAAGGTCACTTGATTTTAGTGTTATTTAAATCACAAGAGTATAAGAAGTACACAGTTTGTGTACCTATATTGAGTTTTAGTGTGACCAAGACTCAGAAGTCTGATTATACATCTGGGGTCTTCATCAAGCATTTCTAAGGAGTGGTGCTGGCTTTGCCCACTCGGTTATTTTCTATATGTTCAAAAGAAAATAAATATTTCCTAGAATTTCAAACCACCTCAAGGACACTTTATTCAGTAAACCTCAGAGTTTTGGATAACCCATTGATCAATAATTAACCGGTCTTAATCAGAAGAGCTTGATAAATACCCACCCTGCTGAGACTCTGTCTTGACCGTACTGACCTCAGTGCTTGGTTTATCCCTCCAAAAGATCCAGCTCCAGGTCTGGAAAGGGCTCCTCTCCCCGGAAGAGGTCCCGCTCACCCTCCTCCTCACCTGAGAGGAGACAGAAGCGCAGTCGCTCCAGGTCCTCATCTGGAGGGAGAAAGAGGAGGCGTTCTAGATCACGTTCGTCCGAAAGGTTTGGGTTTCTGTGGAATACCACAATGGCACTGCTTATTATTAGCCATCTGTCGCCTCGCTTATGGGAATTCAGTTTTACAGAAATACGTTCACAGTTTGCCTTGATATATTGTTGTTTGTTTGTTTTTTTCTAATATATATAAACGGTATGTTGTGCCCTTGTAATTTTTCTAAAAATGCATAACAATGTTAAAAGCTGAGCCGGCTGACCTTTTTCCTCTTCCCGTGGTGTTTGTGTGATTTCAGGTGCCGCGGCCAGTCCTCTGGATCCTCCCATTCTGGCTCCAGTTCAAAAAAGAAATAACTTTATTACAGCCTTTAAAACAAGAAAAAGAACCCTAGTACAAAGTGCATGTTGTGTTGCAAGGAAAACAACCACATCCTTTCAGTATGCTGTTCATTTTCATAGACAAAGAAAAGACAGTGGCAACATGACTTCTCTCTGCCATTATCATCACATGCTCCCTTTTTAAAACCAACGATAAACATAAATGTTTGGTCCTGTTAGAAAATCAGATATACTGTGAAGAAGCTGTATCCCATTTTAAACCCAATCTGCTGAATATCTTCGCGGCAGTTACATTTTATTCTACTCATCTGTGGAGGAATTTAAGTAAACATTTTGGATTACTTTTTTTTATGGCCCTAGGAAACATCTAAGATGTCTTTCTTTTTTTTTTTTTTTTTTTTTTGTCATTTCTAAAAAGATACACAATACATTTTTGAAACAAAATGTGAATTTAAGATACCAGAGATGTAGCAAAGAATTTTGGCCTGTTTGTCTTATTTCCTTGATAATTTTTTTTTTTTTCTTTTGAGTTTCCAAGGTAAGTATTTTATTTTTTGATAATGCTTGTTTTAAGTAAATGGGAGTAAGTTCGGCGTTCTTTGGATTAGGTTCAAGTGTTTTTTTTCTCTACACTGAAAAGTTATTCCGCTTTGTTTGTCACCTGGGCAACTAATGAATTCTAGCAATGCTCCAGATTCGTCCACCAAGATTAAACATCATACAGTATGTCCCGATTCGTGGTAAATTGTCGCAATACAGTCTTTCTATTGGTAAAAGATTTCAAATGTACACGTGTAAATAAAATCCTGTCGACATTGTTTTTTGGTACTTTGTTGTGTGTTTGATTTATAAAAATGTACCCAAGAGTCTTACTTGAGTAGGATACTGGGCTAAAATATTTTGGCAAGTCGCCAATACAGACGGCAATTAAGTAAAATGTCTTTATACACGTGATATTACATGTACTTAAGTATCAAAAGTAAATTATGTCATGTATTTTCATGGATGCATACACTGACCAATTATCAGCCAGGAGAATTATTGGATCCCATATTCAGGATTTTTTTTTGTTATCAGGAGCTTTCTCCGTGTGTGTGTTTTAATCTGATTGCTGATGAATTAATTTAACGTGCTGCATCAGCTCTCTAGTGGCCTAACTAAAGCTATCAAATAACTCATGGATTAAAGGCATTAGGCTATGTTTGCTTCCAAAATCTAGTAGTGGAAATATTAAGTAACAGAAAATGTAAATACTCCATTAAATTACAAGCACCTCGAAATTAAGAGTACAGTACCTGTGCAAATGAACTTAGCTATATTCTATCACCAGTGTTTGATTTGACCAAGGTAAGACTGGAAAATTGAGTAGTTTGATTGTTTTATATATATATTTTTATATATATATATATTTGTATATATATATATTTTATATATATATATATATATATATATATATATATATATATATATATATATATATATATATATATATATATATCCCCAAATCCAATTGTATTTGGGACAGATGATGAGAGGACATCTTAAATATATTGATTCAAAGAGCATGGTAAGGAACAAGCATTTTCACAGCAAAGCTAAATTCAAGCTAGCAAGCAAATTAGTTAGGTATTAACGATTAAGCTAGTGGCTAAACGACCAGTACTTGTAAGGGGGAACAAACTTAATACGTTTGATACAGAAAGTACAGTTGTGTTATAATTGGGCTGTTTTTAACTACTATGTGTTAAACTAATGGTTAGTTTATTTGAGTTTTCGTTCTTTGCTGTGTATTTCACAGCTCACAACGCTAACTTTCTAGCTTACCTGACGTCGTTACTAGGCAATGTGACACGTTACTAGCGTAGGTTTTCAGTTTTGACGGGGCCAGTTAGCTGCTAATTCAGGTAAATGTTGGTTTTAACTACTTTTCGATTGAAATGAAATGTTTCGTCGTTTCTTCCTGGAGAGTAGGTATATTGTTTTCTTTGTTTCTCAATTATAAAGTAGTTTGCAACTCCAGAAAAACTATTATAACCATTGTTACCTTCTTGCGGACACTAGGGTGAAGTCTAGTCTAGCTAATTTCGAGCTAATTCTAGAACACCTGGCTAAATATAAATAAGTAAATGAATATTCAACAATGGGTCCGTGTTCTGTATTTCTGTGCTGTTGTTCTCATTCTCGTCAATAGGTGGCACTTGTTGCTGCGCAGTGTATGCTGAGGGTAATGGAAGGGAGGCTGCACACATGATATGCTTAATATAGAGTCAATTAAGCCCATAAAGAATAGTGTTGCCCCAAACACATGTTACATCCAGGTTCCCATACGTGATAGTCCAGCTTCGTGCTCGATTCATCAAGATGTAAGGATAATCTTAAAAGCACCTCGACTCCTGTGGGTCAGAAGCAGGTACATCTCCAATCTAATACATTACTTGCACATTTAAAGTTCATGAAATTAGATCACCTCATAAAAGACAAGGTTTCAAAAAACAGGCTTATGATATAGTGAGTGTATGTAAAACCACATGCAGACTCAGCTTCCTCCGGGTAGTCCCGCCTCCTGCGTGTAAAGGACCAGACGCGCTTTTACGCAGTGCTTTCATTTGGAGCAAATTGGAGCGCGAGTACAGGCAGGACACGCACACATGGGTTTTCTACTCTATGTTGACATTACCTTTCCGTAAGGATGACTATGGACGCTTGTGATCATCTACGGGGATTGCGTAAAACTATTGGAGAGATGCCGGGCGCCAACGTCTCCAAGTCACTGCCCGAATGCAACGTGACCAAGAATTCGTGTGGTGGATCTGTATCAGTCGGTTTTCCCATTACCATGATGATCACTGGCATGGTGGGCAACACGTTAGCTCTTATTCTGGTATATATCTCGTACAGAAAGAAGGAAAATAAAAGGAAAAAGTCGTTTTTGCTTTGCATTGGGTCGCTGGCGCTAACTGACCTGTTTGGACAGCTTTTGACGAGTCCAATAGTGATATCAGTCTACCGAGCTGGTATGAAGTGGAAGCGTATCGACCCGTCTGGCTATCTGTGCCCTTTCTTCGGGGTGTGCATGACAACTTTTGGCCTGTGCGCCCTCTTCTTGGCCAGTGCCATGGCAATCGAAAGGGCTATGGCGATAACAAACCCGCACTGGTACTCCAATCACATGAAGACAAGTGTGACAAAGCAGACTTTGGCTGTCATATGGTGTCTTGTGTTGCTCTTTGCCCTGCTGCCCATCGCGGGGGTCGGGGAATACACGCAGCAGTGGCCCGGGACCTGGTGCTTCATCAGCATAGGGGACAGAAAAGTCCCCGGCAATATGTTTTTCGCCATCACTTTCGCCGGACTTGGGATTTTCTCTCTGCTTGTAACGCTTTCCTGCAATGTAGTGACGATCCGGGGCTTGATTATACGCTGTAAAACAAAGTCTGGCACGTCTCAGTCTTCAAAACATTGGGAACGTCTCACCACGGAGACCGTCATTCAGCTGTTAGGGATTATGTGCGTCTTGCTTATATGCTGGTCTCCTCTGCTGGTATGTTTTTTTTGTTTGTTTGTTTTACAGGCGACTGCAGCCTTTATTTCTTACAGTACACAGCCAATGTTCTTTGGATAAAAGTGAGGATAGGATTTTTTGTCATAGTGCCATACAGTAAAAGCCCATGTACTTATAGGATAAAGTGTCCAGAGTCATAATACACAATGGTTCTACTGTCAGATGCCTGTCACAAACACGTCTGTGTATCTCTGCTTCATCTCCCAAGCAAGCAAGAGCAGGCACTTGGTTTTCCCAATCACTCATTCAATCAGCCTCTCTCTCTCTCTCTCTCTCTCTCTCTCTCTCTCTCACACACACACACACACACACACACATATTTGCAAGTCACATAAATGCTGTCCTGTATGATTTTCTTTGAAATGCTGCTGCCATTTTCCATTAAGGAGCAATCTACTTAGCCAGGTCCTGTTCGGGGGTCTGCTCAGTGTGCTATGAGGTCATGCGTTGTCAGTCACATATTTAATAGTCCCACCAGGGATATTAATAGAAGCCACAACACTGAGGCCAGAGAGTGAGTATACTAGAGTGTGAACATGATGTTTTTCTCCCAGTGCTTTGATGCTGTTCCTGCTCAGGATTGTCTGTCAGTCTCATAAAATATTAAGTGTAAAGGAGTCTACCCATAAAATCCAAATCTATTCTCCCCGCGAGGGGCCTGGAAATTGTTTTAATATATGTATTATTTGACCATTTCATGCCTGAATTATTATTTCTAAATAAAACCTGAAGACTATTTAAATTTGATCCTAGAAAAATTATTAATTTGTAAATGATATCATAATTTTAATGAAACATAAATAATAAGGCTAGAAAAAAGTCGAAACATCTAGAATATGCCCTTTGGCACAAATGTTTACTGAAGTGGACGGATGTGTTTTTAGTCACCTGGAAATAATGAGAGTTCACCACTTGGTGGTTGGGTCATTCCAGCTGGTACAAAACGTCAATGTAACATCAGAAAGATGTTCGACAGACATAAAATGAATACCATGTTGACATCAAAACCCAATGGTTGGGAAGACATTGCTCTCAGGTTCTCAAAATTTCAACATCAAATGATGTTACATGCTTTTTGTGGATGTGAACATCATGACTTTTAGCAGACCTTGGGGTTGTGGTCACCTTACCTCATGAATCAATGTCAGTATTCCATGTTAACGTCACGTTGACATAATACGTCTGGAAGACACTGAATTTTGATTACACCATAACATAAACCCAACAAAATATCAATGTCAACTTCAGTATTCTACATCAACTTGACATTGGCATGAGACATTACCCCACTTCACAACAAACATTCAACCAAAAATCAGTGTCAAACTACAGTGGTGACTAGCTGGGATGGTACTGAAATTGTTAAAAAAAAATGGCTTCCGAATATCTGTGCACTATATTGGATACCATGCATGAAAGGGTTAATATTCTATAGACCTTGTTTCATGATGCAGCACAAACCCTTGACATGGCTCTGTTGGTTCAAACTGCCTCTGCCTTCCCCCCTCCTCAGGTTCTGATGCTGAGGATGATCTACACCCAGGTTTCCTCTCATCAGTGCAATTTAACAGTCACCTCCAGTCAGACCACAGGACCGGAAGACCATTTCGACTGTAACTTTTTCCTAACTGCGATCCGCTTGGCCTCCCTTAACCAGATCCTGGACCCGTGGGTGTACCTGCTCTTCAGGGAGATCCTCTTGCGCAAGTTCTGCATCGTGGCTAACGCAGTGTCCAACTGCTCCTTAGATGATCGGAAGGAGACCCAGACTGCATTGGATGCTCTTAACAAGCCGAACCATGACGACAACATCCATAAACCACAAACTAGCTAGGCTTTGACAGGGAATTCTGTCTTGTGACTGAAGCCAGGACTGATTGAATGGATACACTATTGTCTTGGAATTATTGTGGAAAAACAAGGAGAGTTGTATCTATGTTGTCCACAAAAGGAATTTCTGCAGTGGGAGACAAGAGAAGCCTCCGTTGCACTGATAATAGGAACCAGCTGAGTCTGCTTTGGGTACAATTGTTTTGCTGAGGCCACATTGAAAATCACCTAACCAGCATGTGGATGCATGACCTGGTCACACTCTTATGCATTTGCCTGCCAGGAACTGTCTCATCGCTTGTTTTAACTTTTGATAACATCTCCCGGGCCCAAGAATTGAATATAGGTTACTCTGTTGTGACTCACATGGAAGTGGTGCATCTCTTGCTAAACTGAGTCATTGCTTTCAACAACTTGAAGCCATAATTCAACTTAAGGACAAATCGTTTTTGTGAATGTTTGAAAATTAAAAAAGAAACTGTAAACAGTTTGTAAATAGTTTTAAATAGCTTTTCCATATCTTTCCAGAAATGTAAAATATGTGTTTAAGGATTGATAGTCATTCAGAAGAAAATGCAAATCCTAAACTGGAGCCAATTGTTGATTGCAAGATTATTTATTAGTGTACGTCGCGTATAAATTGATGTAAATTTTCTGAAATACGATATGCCATGTTCCTCGGCCAGCAGCCAGGACTAAGAAATGTGAAGTTACTTTGCTGACACCTTTCCTCCTGAATATGAATGCACTGGTAAACTTATATTTGTAAATATTTTCTCAGCAATTTCCTTTGCAGAATAACTTTGAAAAAGGAATATATTTGTGGCATTCAACAGAGATAACAAATGACAAGGTGGTCGGATACTGCAGTTACAGGGCTGTAGCCATCATTGGAAAATTCCTGCCTGTTTCACTGGATTAAAGCTATTATTGTTCTGTAATTGCACAATATGTAAGGACAGGTGTACTTTGATTGAGCCAAGTCTTTTTGGAGGGAAAAAAAAGTAAAGAGAGAGAGGGGTGCTCTTTAGATATGAGGCTGAGGATGAGCAGAAATAGAATGGAGTGAAGAAAGTCATGTCCAATCGGTCCAAAACACCTTTTTATTTTCGCTACACGAATCATACATTGCATCATTTAGTAATACCGAGGGCTGTGAGCAAAATAATTTATAACCATATCTAAAAAAAAAAAACTCAGTAAATACATTTTTTTCAGCTTAGCAAATAAGTCAAGTTTAATTTTAGAGCACATTTAAAAACAAAGTGCTTTACAAGAAGATTACATAAAACATAGGAATTGACAAATAAAAACACAAGAATTAAAGTAAAGCACACATAGTAGAATAAATACAAAATGATTATACAGAATACGGAAAATTACAAAATAATACAAAGTATTCGAAAGTGTACAAAAATAACCAAATGTAAAATAACCTAATGAAAACACTGAAAATACTAATACTAACTAATAATAGTGTAGGGAGGTGGAGAGAGAGTCTGTAACATAACTGTGACAGTTTACAAAAAGAACAATTGCACTTCATTTTACTTTTTTTAGTTTCATGGCAGGCTGCAACCAGAGTTAAGGTGCAATACTGCAATGTAGAGGCAATGTATTATTTGCCGATTTTATCATGTGTGTATATTAGCACAATGAAAATTAATATTTAATTTGAAAATGTCACGATTATTGTCTACAATGATATATTCTGACAGTCCTATTAATAACCATCTCCACAGTCTTGTACATCTTTACAGATGAATTTCTGAATGAAAGAGTTTGGACTTTGGATCAAACAAAATACAAAGAAAATTGTTTTTTAGAAAAAACATTTTTGCCGCATTTAGAGCTGCTTCTGTGCTGTGAATTCACAAACTTTCACGATGTGAGCTGGCCTTAAAAATGTCTACAGGGTGTTTTGACCATGTCTTAAAGCCACATGAATCCATGCATTATTTTTTTGTGGTGGCTGCCTCAGCCATGTTGAACATGCCCCTCCATCATTTTTGTCTTTATTGTCCAAAACGTATCCTTGTAGCGCTGATGCTACCTCTAAACAGAAGTAATTGTAAATGTATGGTGCAATTTCCTCAGAGGTCTCAGGTGAGTGAGGTGGTTTGATGTTGTTGTCATGTGTAGCACCATCTCACTGCTTACATACTGTAAACGTATCTGAAGAGGTCTGTCGAAGTCCCATCTAGAAGATGGACACGTTTGCTCTCATGGTAACCTTCAATTTGTGGACAATTTCTCACCTCAACATCACAACTCTGCCTTCTCAGCACCTCAGCCAACAAGATTAGATTCACTCCGCCTTGCCTGGTCATGCCTTTGCCTTTCGAACGTGAAGAGCTCAGTGATATGAGCCCATGTGACAGATGGTTATTTACTGTTTCCATGCAACATGACTGTGAAGCTAGTCGGCCTTAGAAGGAAACAAGCATAATTATACATGATTATTCCGGAGCTCATTGTACAGCAAGGTTTCCAGACTCTACCTCGCTGGTGACAACACTAATATATTCCTCAACAAGTAATCGATTTCATCAAGAGCTATCACGCTGACGCGAGGTGCGTTCGTTTTAATGAACGGCGCACTAATTGAGCTTGTGGCTCTGCATTATGAGCCCTCATTCTGAGCATATTGCACCTTGTTCAAGAGTTAATATACACTTTAAAAATAACATCTGGGGTTTAATCTGTGCGTTTACAGCAATGATTACATTTATTCTCATGTTGCAGTGGGATTTACGATTGATTCAGTTCAATTTCCACTTGAATCTGCGTCATGTAATTATCTCAGTTCTCTGTCCAGGAGACTCTGAAGCAACCTGTTCTTTGGAGAGAAATATAATTAGACAGTGGAATTTGCCCTTGGTCCTATTCCTTTCCAAGGTCCTATATCCCCCCCAACCCCCACAGTGGAAAAGGAAACGGCAGAATAATAATGAATTCTCTGTAAACAGACAACACCAGACATTTCAATTGTCCTTCATGGACCCATAAAGCCTGCGCAGTGTTTACAGGAGGGGCTTTCTGTGATTCGCAGTATACCCTCATGAATTATGAATGTTCATTACAACCATGGGAGCCATGAAAATACTCCACATGATGTATTGACAATGATAGTTTGTTTAGTAGTTTGTTTGGCCTTATTAAGAGGTGTGTCAGAGTCTAGTTGGCTTTCCTCTGCAATCATTGCCACATTAAGTTCAAAATGACTCTTTAGCCTCTTTTAGAAATGACACTCAAGCTTCAATTGTTGGGTTTGCTCTAGTCTTTGAATGATGTTCATCTGTCGAAGGAGTCATCTCTTTCAGCAGGCACACTAACAAATGAGAGTACTGCTCCAGCTACGGAGGGAGTGTACAATTACATAACAATTTGAAACAGGCTTTATGAGGGCAGGAGAATCCGGTTTTGCCAGCTGGCTCCATCTCGCTCACTCAAGTCACTAATGTATGGAAGTGATGTACTGATTGCCTCATGAGCTGAGGAGTCACTTGATATCTCGAGATCTCGAGGCAAAACAGGATTGTTTCAGCAATGTTATATCATTTTGATAGTTTAGTTTTTCTTCCACAGTGCTGTCCTTAGAAATCTTACAGTCCCGTGCTTTCAGGTGATTATTTTATGATCCCTTCGAGCCCTGAAATAGGCATTCTTGTCTTTATAACATCACCAAACTGTCCCAATATCAACCTAAGCCAAGCCCAGACACATTTTTGAGGCCCACACACCGCGTGGAATGATGACGCAGATGGCCAGATGTCAGCAAAGAGTGAACCAAATAAAACAGAATTGGCCACAAATCTGAGCCACAGTTAATTTCTATTCTGGTGGGCTGGATCTGCACCACACTTGGGCAGATCTGGCAAACAGAAGTGGGTCGCCGAGGTGCCGTCATTCGACGCGGTATGTGGACTGGCACAATTTTGCTGTCTTGGATGCAGAAAAACAGAAAAGCATTCTATTTCCTGTAAACTTCTGGTGTTGGATAAGGTCACTCATAGACCCAGAAGGACTCTGAGCTAAACCATTATACATGTCTGGTTATATTTCCCAGATTACTAGACTTATCATAAATCTATTTGTGTCTAACTGAAGTAATTGGATGAACCCCATGAAACCACTGTCCTCAAGCGCTCCGTAATAACTGCTGTCTGTAATTTGAACAACATATGTAGGCTGACAGAGGATTACCGGTGCCCATGATTATGTATTGCAGCATTCACTCTGCCAAGGACAAATGCCCAATCTTGCAATTTAAATCAAAGTGAAAACGAATTTGTGAATCCGCTCCGAGGAATTCAGAACCTCTCCGACATTTAATGGTTTCTTCCGTGGGCCTACCCTACAACCTTTTACCATCATCCCACTCACAAACAAACACAACCGTTCGCTGGGGTAAAAAATTAAAGGAGTAGAGAAAGTCGACAGTTTTGCCAGTGAGCAGGTGTGCTTTCTAGAAAGAACTGAAGAGGATCTTTGATGAAATCACAGACTGGCCCAGCAAGTTAACATGTGAGCAGCTCACCGATAAGATACGTGCTGATTTTGTGCTGCCATTCATAGCTGCCAAGAACAGTTTCCTAGTCAAGCGTCAGTGATGTGAAGCTGTCATCATACGCATTTTTAAAACTGAAATCCATTGAAGGCTAAATAAATCTAAATAAAACATCTCAGTGTCATCAACCCAGCAAGTACAACAGGTGTCTCTGAAGTATGTTCAATGGGCACATGTTGGTGTCACATGTGCATACAGTGGATGGGAACAGGTTTGGCCCACCAGCCTCAGCTCCACTGATGAATGTAAATGGATAGCAGATGTCTATCAGATGTCTATCTTCTTATCTTTCACATTATGCCTCCGCTTTGGAATGTTAAACAGCAACTCTGTGCAGCTCTGAGACACAATTCTCTGATGAGGGCTATCTTTCACACAGCTACAGTGTCTTTATCAGTGCTCTTTCTCCTTCCACTGTGTGTTCACCTGAGGAATGGTGTTAGTGTTGCAACCTTTTGTAGTTTTGCATTTTGACATATCTGTCATAGGTAGGCTAATGTAAAATAAAGTGAGATAGGGTGAAAAGAAAAATATCTGCCTACCTGTCAAAGTGTCCTTTTGGTACTTTTTGTCTTTGTCCTCTGACTTCTATCAGTTCAACATTGCAATGCACTTTTGATTCATTCTGTCGCAGTGTTGTTGGCATCTGTGTTGGTGTTATGTTGTAATTCTATTAAAGGACATGAACATAATTTTTAAATCTGTGTTGGGCTTTTGTGACTGCTGAGGCATGTTTTCTTATTAAATATATTTATACATTGTACTAATCAATTAATGACTGATGCAAATGGACAGAACAGTGTTTTGTGATTGGTGCGCAACTTGAATGAAGCATATTTTGCAGCATATTTTGAAAAAGGAATGGGGGTTTTGTCTTCAGACTCTACAGTGAACCGGAGCTGGAAACAAAAACAAAAAATAAATGAATGAATAAAAACACGAATAATTATGCTTCTGCTTTGCGGAATCAGAAGCATTCTTAAAGAAAAGACATGAAATACATTTTGTATGCTCAGTGTGAAGTTTTAGACATTATTTTACATCCTGCTGAGTCTTGTTTTATGTGTTAAAAATTATCTGCCATGACAGAATGATTGAAAAAAAGACATTAAACTGAGAATGATGTGAATCCATTTCAAACACTGTGGATGTTGTCGATGCTGGTGCTGCAATTTCACAGCACGCGTAAGCTTCTGTTATTTGTTGACCTTGTGCAATGTGTTTCCTTTCGACCAATAAATGGAACGATGTATTGCTTACCACTGAATAAATTAATCATTCACACATAAATATTGTTCAGAGGTGTGATGCATGAGACTGAGGCTTCTGGCTATCACTGTTTTGGAGTGCAAATCATATATACCAATACATACTGTATTTCATTTATGCTATATACATATAGCGGACAAGGAGTTCCCAGAGCAGTTTTCTGAGGGAGAGAGGACTTCTGTTGGTGAGGACTCCTTTTTAACTTTCAAGATCTTTTACATGAACTAGAACATATCTAAGCACTGAAGGAATATTATAACATTAGGTCTACTGCACTCCCACACTTCATTGTATTGTCCCATTTGTTTAACCTTTTTGTTGTGCGTGGGGTTGTCTTCTCAAAATACCGTGCAAAGTTCTTCATATCTTTAAAGTGTAAAGTAAATACCAGGGTACATGACCGTATTCAGGTGCAGGGGCCTCCGCTTGAATGTGAAAACAGCCAATTCGGAAAAAAAAGAACCTCTTACTGTGTGTTACCGTCAGTAACCTTGACTCCCAGCTGCACTGATGTCGGGGATAAGGAAGGGCTAAATGGTCCCTGGTTTGAAGATATGAGCCAAGCAATGCAGAAACTATTGCAAATGTTTAATCTGTCCAGTAGCACGCGGTACTAAACTGTGTCTCAGTTTTTAAGTCCTAATGTGCCTGAAGACCTCATTAAAAACACTCCCAATAAATAAAAAGTAGAAGCCCTTTCCATTACCTTGTAGATGACAGCTGCAACTAATTTCAAGGTTTTATTTCACCTGGCTCACTGTTTGGGCTCCGCACACCGTGCAGTCATTCTATTGCTGAGTAAGGGCGCTGTCTGCATCTGATAAATTCAAGTGGGCCCATTAAAAGCTTTATCGTCCCATTATTCATCGCTGTTAAGCTCAACAGACTGTGGATGTATATTTTCTATGAGGAGAGCACTCCTGTGTCGTGACATATTGTGGCATATTGCTGTGTTAATATGATTTATAGGGATGAAACTCACTGGGAAACTGCGTGTGCGTGTTCAAAGGCTCTAGACATAAGGACACAAATCGATATTTACAGTAACTCAGCCCATGAGGGTGAGTGGGATGCGGCTTTAAAAAGGCACTTTGAAATTTGTAGGATGAAAACTTGCTGCTGTGGCGCTCCAAATGTGTGCTGCTTTAAATTGTAGTCTTGTTTTTCGGTGCTCAGAGGCGTCCCTCTGTGATAATAACAAGAAATGTGCTGGACCAGGACTGTTTAATAATTTGCTTTTCCCTGAATTAAGAAGCAAAGACTGATCATGATGGTCAGGCAGCGTTGCGATTAGTGCAGCAATGTTATTGTAGTGATTTTAGTACGTCTCATGTCTCATGTCATGAGTGCATGTGACGAGGAGAGGAGATACAGGATATGAGGCAAGCGGAACTCTGTTCATTGGTTTGTAGACCATCCTGCGTCTTTGCAATTGGTTGTGGTTGCAACTTCACCGGTCAAATTTCACCAATGTTTAAATCCTCGCAAAGCCAAGATTAGAATTTGCTTTGTCACCTGATGCAAATATTTGTCCCTTTGCTTAGAACAGAAGTAAACGGGAGGCGAATAGTGCGGGGAAAAGGAGGGGAAAATGACCGGATTTCCAAACCGGAAGCTCTGGGCAGCATCCACGAAACCCGACTTCATCGACATACCCAAAGATGAAACTGGTTTCTTTTTGTCACGTTTTATTTTATGCAATGTTGTCAAATGTGTTTCAGCAACTAGGAGCAATACGAGCCCAGGCCTCCTTTCTATTTTTAGCTGCTGTACCTTCTGGTGAAGAGACTTGCCATTCAAACATTCGCACAACAGTATCAGCATTATGAACTGTATCCTCATCAAGAGGGTCATTAATTTAACTGAATAATATATTGCAGAGGGTGCCTCACATTTCTCTCTTGCTTTTCTTTTGTTTGGACTGTGATCTTGAAGGATTTCTTCGGACCACTACTGCTGTTTCCTTAATGCTTGGCTTCCATAGAACATTATGCTAAGAGAGACAAATGTCTGTTTACTCTAAATGACATAATTGCTCCTCAAGGACCTCTCACGGAGGAGCGGAGGCATGACTTTAACCGAATTAATCAGGTTGGTGATGGATGCTTTCTACTTTACCTCACTTATGCTTTTAATGTACACTTTGAATGCATGGGTGAGGTCTTTGTCCAGGGACTGTGTGCTGGGGGAATAAGGCCAAACAATGCTGCTGTGCTTTGTGTGAGGGCTGAGTACCCTCGGGTCAGCTACAACAACCAGAACGAGCCAAGAGGTCGCCGGCTGGCTGCAGAGAGGATCCAGCAGCGTCTTTTAAACACTGTTACTCAGATTGCTGTGGTGAAGGTTTGCCTGTACGTCCTCAGGCGATTCAGCCCCAAACATTTTGGTGGGCATGTGATGCACGCAGAGGCTCTGATTGAATGACAATGAGGATGAAATGGAAAGAAACACGCGAAGCTTGTTTACCAATCAAAAGTGGACAGGGATGTGATTTCCAGTGGGACAAACATGCACAGACACGTCCAAAACAAGCGCCAACAGTTGATGTGGATCATTTCAGTAAATTATAGTGACCTCAACACTGATATATAGACTACCTTATTAACATTCACATTGTTTCATCAGATCACTTTCTACCCCGCAGTCGTAGCTGTAGCTCTCCGCTGTCCAAACATGAACTAATGAAGCCATCAATCCATCTGCTCAGCAATTCCAGTGCAGCAAAAATATCCATCTGCGATCAATAGTTCCCTCATTTATTTGCAGTCAAGCCTGTATCCTAAAAAAGGTCCAAGTCATCACCCGTTTCCGATGACTTCAAACATGCTGAATGGTAATGTTGCAGAATATGCTAAATATTAAAGCTGCTACAAAGAACATTCACTGTTGCTGATTCCGGCAGACTCTGGGAAAACAAAAGTGGTATGATGACCCGCCTCATTTGGCCAAAGTCTTGCTCTGTGAGGGGAAAGCAAAAATAATGTTAATACTCTGCATACAAAAAGAAAAGAAAAGAAAAGAAGAAAAAAGTTTCTGAACAGAGTCTGACAAGGGGATTAATCTTCCTGCTGATAGCGGCAGTAATCATTAAGACTGTGTCATTACCAGTATTAAAATCCTTGTAGTAGATTTAATGACACACACTTCTTTTCAAGAAATAGACGGATGAGGAGAATCAATTGTGTGACCATTATAAAGCTTTCTTTAAATCTATACCACTTACAAAGAAGAGATTTAGATAAAGAGAAACAATTTCGATACAATGATTTCTCATCTAGGCTGATATCGATTGTGCAGTATCACATTTTATTTTGTTATTTATTTTTTTGTTAAGAGCATTAAAAAGAAAAAACTATATGTTTTAGATACAAAAGCAGACTGTTTTTGCCAGGTTGCTTGACAATGTGATACAAATTTTGAGTGTAAAAACAGCAACACCTTGATCAGATGTTATAATGGAGAAACTTTTCCCCCAAAATTGTAATGTTTAATATCTTGATGAGCCAACGCTTTGGCTGATTGAATAGCAAATTGTGTACCTTTTCTATTTGTTCTCATGGCTGTGATAACAACCCTCTACTGTGGAAATGAACATCATAAAACATAATTAGAGCTTCAGCAAATGAGTGTGTGTGACTATCATCAATGCAAAAGAGAGGTTGTGGTTGTTATCATAGTTTATTTTGAATTGAAGGCCACCAGACGGAAATAATGCATTTCTGATTTGATGGGGAAAATAAGGAGGGAAAACATTAAATTGTAACCAGGGAGAGCCTGTCTGTGTGTGTGCGTGAGTGTGCGTGTGTGTGTGTGCGCGTGTTTGTTCAGAGTTGTAAGAGGGCACCTTGGAAGGTTGCGCTCAGAAGGTTCTGTTTGTCTTTTTTATTAGCTTGTCAATAAAGCTCTTTATGACCTCTTTATGATGTCGTGTAATATGAAGATCAACAGTGACGCCAAACAAACCTGGAATCAAGACACGTCTGACAGGATTCTGTTCACCCTCTAAGTGTTATTTGTCATCCTGGTGCCTAATAGAATCAGTGGGAAGAAAACATTCTCACCCTGTTAGAGGTAGACAGTGAATCCTGATGAGGACCTGATTCGTCATACTGCTTGGAAATGTTGGTGTCAGCTCCTCTCGGTGAAGCAAAATTCTCAATGGAGTTGGATTAAATGTGTGAAAATTGATTTGATAGAAACTGCAAATGCTAACATAAACCTCTTTTACTGCCTCAGATGAGAGTTTTTCGACAATAATGTAACACAATCTGGTACAGAATGGCTACATTATGTTGTCAATATTTATTCGTCTTGGGTTTTTCCCAGAGCCAGCAGTCCTCTGCTTCATGTTCATACAGCTCATTACATTCCCTTATGCGAGCTGCCCATTGCAAACAAGCCTCACTGCTGATGACTGAGCTGCTGTACAATGGAGTAGCGGTGGATTTGCGGATTTCTATTTCCTTCAGTTTTTTTTGGAAAAGCTCTTCTGTCACTTCATTTTTTTCAAAACAAAGGTAGGAGAGAAGAGATTATATTTTAGACAAAAGAAAAATACAGAGAAATGGTTTTCAGTCAAGGTAGGTGCTTTAATCAAGATCAACATGCTAACATAATAACAATAATAACACACTGATGTTAGCAGATGTAATGTTTGCCCTGGTCGTCATTTAGTTTGTGATTTTTAAAAAAAACTTTACTACTACTTAGACCCACGTGCACCACCATTGATTTATTAATACACAGCACAGTTAGGCTACTGATATTTCAGAGCCATGATCAAAGCCATCGATTCAATCTTGCACAAACCTCAATCAGACAGAGGATCAATGCTTCAGGCAGACCAGACTAACACACTCAGCTTAACACCCCTTCTTTCCTCTGCACTCTCATTTTGCTAACTTATCATCTTATCTTATCTTATCTTGCGTCTTATCATGCTAACAGTTATTATACTAATCACAAAGCTGAAGATGATGGGAATGTCATTAGTTTTACAGGTATGAAGTCATAAACCAAGTTACAAAACAAACTGAAATCAGACCTGATGTGGTGTAACCCACTGGTGATCAGTAAAGGTTATGAAAATTCCTCTGGAGGGGAACCTAAATGTGTGAACCAAATTTCATGGTAATTGAGTCAATATTGAGGAATCTTGCTATAAAGCAGTGAATGTCCTTCTTTTTTTTCCAAAGTGTTGCACCAACTGACACACTGCACTGTATTGCATACAGTACATCATTCTGACAGTGTGCATGTGAACAGTACCTAAACCTAATTGTGGTCTTTTCTGTGGCTGTCTACATACCTACTGTATATTAATGACCAAGACTTCAATAATCCATCACTTCTCCTTGATGGCTTCAGAGACTTGGTCAATAGCCCTCCCTGAACCACATTTGCATGTTCATGATGGAGCAATTCCTGAATGAATATAACAGTCCAACAAGTTCAAGGATTTAATTACTAAGAGTTGAGGCTGGTCTTAGACCAGCGAACACACAGCTGCTGTTTTTTACTGGGTGGAAATCTAATTCAAACTCTGTAACAAAAAGAATGGAAACATTGTAAAACACTGTGGTAATAGCTCCCTGTTGGCCATTATACAAAACTGCAGTAAAAAGAAAGCAACATAATAGACTAATAATGAATTTTACTACAACTGCTGCAGTATTCTCCAGGGCCGCACTGCAATAAAGACAGTAATGCAGATAAATATTGTTCAGCGCTCCATTGCAGCTTCATCTTTTTACTTTGCGTGAGATTATTTTGCCATCTTGGGCCCTCCAGCTCTGCTGCTACGACCAAAACACTCAACATTTCCCCCTTTTTCCAATCTGCTGGATGTTCGATTCGGTTGCCCAGAACTCATAAGAATTTGATGTTTTTCCTTGCAGCTGGCAGCAGCGATGTGCCTCTTGATTGGCTCTGGAAACGATGAGCTTTGCATCCTCCGCTGTGCTTGGCGCAGCCTGAGCACCAAAGGGCCAAATGCAACCACATACGTCTTTATAACAGCCCTGCTCCCTGCTCCCTGCTCCCTGCCTGCCTACTAGCCTGCTCCCAAGGTTCAGTTTATGTCTCTCTCACCACAGGATTAAAACGTGAAGCAGAAATCACCAAAATATTGGTTCTTTAAAAATGGTGACGACCACAGCAGCCAGATGGAATGTATGTGCTTTTTTCTAAATATCTCATTCTGATAAACAACAAAATGGGGAAAGTGTTTAATTAGCACTGTGTTGATAGAAGTGGTTGAAGTAATCAGACCTTTCACTAAATTAAAAGAAACAGTACAACAACTTAAGAGTATTCCAACCAGAGTCTTGTATCTGAAATTGTTTTTATGTAAAAGAACAAAAGTATCAACAAGAAATGTACTTCAATTTTCAAAAGTATGAGAATCTATTTTACTTTTGTATCTTGAGCTATGTTCAAATACTTTGGATATACTGTTAAGTGGTTCAGTCTATAACAATGCATCACATTTCATGAAATGATTGTATATTTTATGTATAAAGTTTTAATCTTACCCGTAGTGGAATACTTTCACAGTGTGGTCTTGCTGTTTAGCTCAAGTAAAAGGTCTGAATCCTGTCATACAAATAAGGTGGATTAAAAGAATCCCTTTGAAATGTAGAGAAGTAAATCTAAAAGCTCCATAAAAAGAACGAAGAAAGTAGCCTACTTCAGAAACCTAGTTACATTACACCTTTTGTTTACGGAGGTATGAATCCTGCCAAAATCTGAAATAAACAAAGAAATATACACTACTCTGAATTAGTTAGGGGTACTGGGATATAGGTGCATATACACATGTGCATAGATATGGAATAAAAGTCAAAATACACACACACACAAAAAAATCCGATTTGTCACAGAATAAATCAAATGAAACACTAAAATATTCCAATATCCCAAACTAATTCTGAGTAGTGTATAACTGGCTCAATACCTGCATTAATATGCCATTAAATTCAACAAAGATTTTATTTATCCTGATTTGGGCTGATTTTTATACCTGTTGACAGTGAACTGAGAGGAGTTAGGACACTACATCATTGGTTGAGTTGAGTGAAACAGCGCCCCCTGGAGTCCAACGTCATGCAGCTGTCTGAACGATGGAGGCCAGCTGAACTGGCGTCTCAATTAATTAGCAGCTTAACTTCTTGTGATATGTGTGAACGGTCAAGAAGGACTATGAAGAAAAGCCAGCGTAATGCGGCCTCACACAACTGAATCCATTTCAGGTTAGCAGTTATTTAAAAGAGAAGACAAGAAGAGTTAGCAGGTGTCCACTATTGCTAATGATATCAGTTAACCGTTAGTTGCTAGCGAGTTAGTTGCTAGCGAGTTAGCTGGCTAGCGTTAGCTGATAACTAGCTGGTTAGCTGGCAGCGATGGAGGGAGGATTCCTGGACTTTTGTTGGAAATCAGCTTCGCCAAATGGAGTAATGTGCCCTGGTTGAAGAAGACAGAGTCAATCACTTCTCTGCGATGGAGGACGTCAGCTCCACTGGGACATTGTGACAGTAATTGAACACTTCGCCTCCATGACAGGTGATGGTTCAGTGTTTTAACACACCTGCTCTTCTTTTTCTGCCATCTCTGGCTTTCCCACTGTGGTTTTTGTATATTCTGAGCAATAATTGTTGCTGCAGATATAGTGTAAAGGCTAAAATTGAATATAGCACCTGAATGTAGCTGTTTGTAATCATGCTGTCCATGCAAACTATCTCAGCACCATGGACAGGGCCTGCCAGGTCTGTGGACAACCTTGAAACCATGCAGCAGTGTTTCACTTCAGGTGATTAAATGGAAGTTGTGAAGAGGGACTAAACTAGGGGAATCTAATCAAAATGACAAACTGTAAAAGGGCTCACTGTCAGAGCAAGGATGGTAGTGTCAGAGCACTAACCAGCCACTCACATTCAGATAAATCTCTCTCAGACCACATTTGGTCTGATCTATTGATCTGGATTCTATTCAGTTATTCTCCCTTTGAAAAAATATCAAAGGGACGAGAGGGAGCAGGGTCTTGACCTCTGTAGCTCAGATGTACGGTAGGTATTGTTGGAGTGTAACGTTATCCACATCCAGTGATGCTGCACACTAATTTCTGGACCAGGTCATACTTTGTGGAAATCCGGCCAGTAGTTGTGGTTCGGGACCAAAGCAATAACAACACTGACTAACCAACTGACTGACAGAGATCGCCACAAATCAGTACACTACAGAGGTTGTTGTTAAATATTCCTCAAGCAAACCATCCTTAAAGTACGTGGCATTGATTAAGTATTAATAAAACAGAAACATAGTCTTAGACTGGGGCTAATCAATGAAGCAGTCACATCACATAGCAGCTGATTTATGGTCTGTGGTTTTTCCATTCGTGAAATGGTCTATTGACTTGGTCTTTTTTTCCCAGCAATCACAGTTCAGTTTGTTTTACATAATATATCCACCACCCTGCATCTATAATTCATAATTCGTGATGTAATAGGTTTTCCAATATGGTCTCACCAGAAGAAACCTGCCTTGCTGAGCCTCAGTGGCAACAACACCACTGTTGTTTTCCCCATGGGAGTTTAAAGTTAATGAATTTAGCAGTAGATCACATTTTCTCAGCAGTAAATGCGTTTCTGTTCTTCCTATATATGTTGGGAGTGCGACAACAGGAGGTCCATTGTCCTTGCTAAAACAAAGCAAACGCTGCCAGGAAGACAGAGCCAATATCCTCGAAGCCCTGCAGCAGTGTCTCACTTCAGGTGATAAAGTGGACGTTACGAAGAGGAACTAAAGTACAGGATTTAATCAAAATGAAACAGAAAGTCATATTTTTCCACAATGATAATTCTACCTATTCAAGTGCAGTAATTATTTAAAAGTGTGTGGGCGGTACACAGTGACTGCTGATTTTAAAAGGGCTCAGTATCAGAGCAAGGATGGTAGTGTCAAAGCACTAACCAGCCACTCACATTCAATCATAGGATTCATCAACCTCAAAACCTCATAAAAATCTCTCTCAGAACACATACGAGGACACTGTATTATATGCCCCTATAGATCTGGCTTCTATTCAGTTATCCTCCCTTTGAAAAAATGACAAAGGGCCGGCAGGGAGCAGGGTCGTGACCTCTGTAGCTCTGATGTACGGTAGGTATTGCTGGAGTGTAACGTTATCTACATCCCGTGATGTAACCGTTCAGTCTCTGGACATGGTATCTGTATGTGTCAGGAGGGGGAGCAGATACATGGCAATGTTTTAATACGTCTGGTTTGTGTCTAAATGTCACATGTCATGTCATGTCATATGCACTATAAGGTTTGACTTAAGGGCTACTGGGGGCCAAAACCGTTCTTTCTTGCTATAAAAGATAAGTAAGTGATGCTGTATATTTACCTATGCCAATAAATCCCATCCCGTCCAAAAGACTACAACCAACAGAACTGATCTACTAGTATTGTCAGTAGCCTAAAGCTTATATATCATATCTTCATGTACCATACAGCTCTACTGCTCTCAAAAACTATTAAAAAGACATCAGTGAGTGTCACTGTTGCACTGGCTGACATTTTCAGTAATTACAAAGAACACAGGCAGTGTAGTTTATTTTGAGTCTGATATAATTGAGGCATGATACGGCCTGATCACATCCAATTCACCCGTCAGCTGTTGCCATGGTGCTATCAACAGGAGAAATACAACGCTGAACTATAGATAATAACCAACAGCATAAATATCGAACCATTTTTGTAAACCATAAACCATTAATCCGGCTGAAGAGCCACAGACAGGCTAAGGAACTCAGAAATTACTGTGAAGTAGATGACTGAAGCATTGTAAGATTTATTCTTTTGATAGTGATATTTATTGACAATATTAAAAGTACTGTATGTGTGGACTAGTGTCAGTGTTTCCGAGAGGGGGGTGTGTACTTGAGGATGACATTAGTGATTGGATAATTAGGAATTCAGATTTTATCTTCCTGGGCTGGTCACACTTCACCTGGACGGGCTGCTCAAGTAGAGCGTATGTATGGGAAACACTGATGTTTGATTGATGGTAGACAGGAGGGGAAGGGTGAAGGCAGATTGTCCATTTGGTTAATCAATCTTAGATGCTGTCGTTCTCTCGGATAGATAAAGGAAATAAAGGCTAAAAGCCTAAAATGGGTCTGTTGAGCCAAAACTTCTAAGCCTCTGAAACAGCGTTTGTAACCGAATGAGACATTCTTGCTCCTGAAATCCATAATCATTCATTTATTTTATGGTTTGTAGAATGATTGAAGTAACAAGACAAAATGACCCCCTGCATATAGTTAGTTGTAAGGCAAATTATGTGAAAGATTTAAATTAAACGCATTTTAATTAAAGGAATAATTCACTGAGCGGCTCACTGAATGAATCCAAAGTCCAAGAACAATAAAGCCCATTAAAAAGGACAGCATCAACAAATTAATGCTATCATGGACTAATAATCAGTTTATGACCCAAGTGCAAGCTGCGGTGGCTATGTATCTACTTACCTAAATGCATTTTAATTTCACTGTGTGTGTTTGTGCATGTATAGATATAGACGGATTGTTTTTCATTCGTTTGCCTCTCGTTGACTTAATTGACTTGGCTTTATTCGTATTGTTAACAAAGTGTTATTTGGCTAAAGCGTGTAATTTCCCACCCTAATTCACTCCTAAATGAGATGCAGTGCTCATGAGAAATGATAGCGAATTGCAGTGTGGGCAGCTTACAAAAGGAAATTAATAGCTGGTACCACGAGTGTGCAGGACTGTACAGGTCGATATAGATTTATCGCTTCAGTCGCAGGGCAGGGCTGATATTAAGAAGTTTGATTTTGCTGCAGGTATCACTGTATTTTTAAGTTTTATAACTGCAAGTGTTTACTTAAAAGTCATCTGTAGAGAGTCTTCTTGACACAGATGGCTGTTATTCATGACTGCGTGGTAGAAACATTGTTGGCCTGTCATGCTTTGCAAGGAGAGTGTAAATTAAGCAGCAGCTGTAAATTAAAGCAGATGGTAATGTGATTCTATAGAGACAAACAGTTAGCATGGGGGGAGGGTTGTCGAGCTGTGGTTTATGAAGTAACGACTCTTGGCTCCGTGTTTTTCTCTCTTGCCATCTCTCGTCTTTAATTAACACTTTTGCAATACATTTTTATGTTTTTATCAAGTGCTGAGGTCACATATTTATGCTTAGCAAACAAGCACGATGGCCTGTTTTTTTTTGTTTTTTTTTAAATGTAGGGTATGTAGTGTCTCTGGAATAAGCATTTGGAAAAGGGGAGAGACATCGGGGAGTGCATGATTAAAGGGTCTAAATTTAAATCAAGACAGGAATGCCTTCTGTCTGTTTCCTCTCCGTTTCGTGGTGGATCAATGTAGCCTGCACCATGATAGAGCTATTTTAAGGTTAAGACGTGATAAAGCTATCTTAAAGCCAATGCTTGATAGAACTAACGCCAATGATAAAGCTTTATCAGGGGCCCGACTACACTTATCCAGCACAAAACAGAGACACTGACAGATGGCATTTCTTTCCATAACATTTGTTTCATATTCACCTCTAATCATGCATTTGTCTATTAAGATTGGCACAAACCTGCAGCAGACAGTATATTACACCAATTACTTTAGATTAGGTTGGAGAGATACTTGAATATAACATAATGTTATGAGGTGTTTGGGATATTTTATGCCATTAGTCAGTGATGGGTGGAAGTTAATCCATCCTTTACAACAGAAACCTGAGCAATATCTGACCAAACATATATAAGTTCAATTAGCTTTTAATTCTCATCATATAGCTGTATTTATTTATTGTATTAATTGAGTTATTTATCTGGTTATAGTGGCCTTGTCAGATCTTGCTTTACCTAGTTGCTTGAGGGAACATTTTGCAAGTAAATGAGGAATACAAATGCTGTTCTTATCTTTTTTCTTTTTTTTTGATTAATGACAGAAGTTTAATTAATAATCAACAGATTTGATAATTTATCCAAAACGTTGTCAGTTGCAGCTCGGAATTAGTCTGTGGTTTAACCTACTCCACTAATGCAATGATATTTTAAAAAGAATACATCCAGTAGAGTTCTCAACGGGCCTGAAAATTACAACCCGACCCGACCCGGCCCAACCCGGCCCGCCGGTTTTAAGCCCGAACCCGACGCAGCCCGACACACCAGCACGAATTGTCTGCCCGAACCCGGCCCGAACCCGACCCCCCGCGCGCCTGAATTGTTTTCCTCATACACTTGTTATCATGATCAGACTGACAGCAGACGGAAAGGTGACGCGAGCCAGGAGTCAACTTCTTCCTGCGTCACCGTCAGCAGCAGCACCCGCTCCCGCTGCAAAGAAGACACCGCGCTTCGACCAGTGGGAAAATATATTCGGAGAGACAGAAACAGACGATTTCCTCACTCCTCGAAAAGCAAGGGTGAATTCACCTGTGGCAAGTTTACTTTTAGCCAATTCCATCTTCTCCAGCCAGGCTATATGCGCGAGTATACGTCACGCAGCGGCATCAGTTCTGCGTCTGCCCCTCCTCATAAAGCAGGCAGCCAGACTTACTCTTCACCACACCTGAACAGCGATGATTCACAACAGGCTATATAATTTACAACCTGCAAGAAATGTGTTTTATGAAATGTGTTTTATAAAAAAGGAAGCCCGAGGCCCGACCCGACCCGGCTCATTTACGCATCTTTTCGGCCCGAACCTGCGGGTCCGGTCGGGTTTGACGGGCCGGCCCGACCCGTTGAGAACTCTTAACACCCAGGCAGCAAAAAATCCTCTTCTATTGCAATCATTCACCATTTCTTGAAGCAGAAATGTTTGTATATCCTCGACCCAAAACAAAATAGATCAAGTTTCAATTGTATGGCAATATTCACAGATAGATGGCAACCAGCCTTCAGGAAATAGTGCAAAAGTCAAAGCTTCTATGCCATTATCAGTGCTGTAACTAACAATAGATAAGTCTGACAGATAAGTCTGTTATATCCTTAAAGAATTACTCAGCCATTTTGTTTATCTTTTGGTAATCCTTAGTTCAGGATCGAAAACCTAAAGATATTCATTTCATTAGGCAAAAAAGCAAAAGTGATGACAGCATGATAAAATAGAATTGCGAGGAAAAAACACATAAAATGTACACAGCTCTCTAATGCCTACCATAACTCTGGGAAGTGTAAGTAAAAGTGTGGGAAGATAGAACGAGTGTCTGCTTGACAAATTGCTCTGTCTGAAATGAAACAGCCACAACCTGACACATTAATTAGCAAATAAGTGAGAAAAAAGCAAATAGAAACCAGTGAAGAAGACTAAAAGGTGGGACAACTCCCACACAGATATAAGTAGCCAAACACAACCCCACACACCGGCTGACAGACTCACATATGCACAGAACCATGTCAAAACTGCTAAAAGATCCAGAGCAGACAGAGAGGAGATGAGAAAAAGGAACAACATCGTCATTCCTTATGTTGCGGGAACACTGAGAAATTCAGGAGGATCTTTAATAAACACCATATCCTTCACTTCACAATAACAACACACTGAAGCAGAAACTCGTCCACCCCAAGGACAAAACACTCAGACATACGCAGAGTAATATAGCTTAAGCTGTTCAATGCAGCCAGGAATGCACAGATTTGTACAATGGCAACACAAAACAACCTCTCCATAAACGAATGGCACAACACTGGAGGGCCAACTCCTCAGGTCAAAACTCTGCTGTCCACTTAAATCCTTAACGACTCTGTAAGAACACTCCCACACAGAGTTTAAAACCCTGCCAACTCCCCTCCAGTCAGTTAGAGCTGAGGAAGCCTCTTGGATGAGAAGTGAAACATCTTCAAGAACCTGAAGTGTCCAGTTGCCAATGATAGAGCACTAAGATGTACTCAGTACTGCTTATCACATCACATTTTCCAGTTCTCCTAATGATTGACTATCAGTCATTTTTCATCTTCCCCACAGTGAATGTGAGGCCTGATGTATTGAGCCTACCCACTGACAGGATGTTGTCTTTGTTCAGATGAAACAGTGCAGCTAATTAAGCCAATATCAAGAATCACATGATTATTTTATATAAGTATCTGAGCATCTTCTGGGGGAACAGTCTGTTTAGAGTAGCACAAAACAAGACTGAAAAGCAAATTATTAGAAAGCAGGAGTACTTAGCACTGACTACTCCATTAGTGGTATGTTCAGCAACAACAGGCTTTCATCATCTCTTATTTAGTGTCTTCAAGGTTGCTTTCAAACAACATATACTTTTTAAAGGTTATTCTGAGGCTTTTTAGCCATTATTGAAAAGAAGACCTGTAGAACGGCAACAAATATATGTTGGTCCAGCCGCCTCTTAAAGCACAACTGAATTCTTCCCACTGATTATTGGCCTGGACAATTTATTGTGGCCGTTATTCAGCATTTTTTCGACAGTCAGTACCTGTGGGTTTTTTTAGTCTAAAATAAATTAATTTAGGAATGCAGAATCCTTTCTCTGTCTGTAGTCACCGCTCTGTAGTATCACTTAATGTCCTGTCCACAACACTGAATCATCTGAAAGTAAAAATACTCAATCAAAATTAGGTTCAAGTAGAGAAATTGAGTAAACTGTACTCAGTTACATTCCATCACTGGTTATTCCAAACGTTTAAACTGAGATTTTATTTTTTCGGCTTCAGATATTATCGGTCTCCTTGGTTACAAATAATCAGAACAGTATCAGCCCTGAGAAAACCATCTGAGTCGATCCCTATTCTGTACCTTAATGTAGTATAGATTCAAAGTATTGACTTTTAAAATTATATAAATAAATATTCTGAGATTTAACCTTGATTACAATGAACGTCACTCTTTTGTCTTCGACTCTAAGTTTATGTCTGTTATTCAGGAGGGAGTGAGACAGGAAGTACGGATTTGTACCTTAAGATTAGGAGAATGGACAAACAATTGAATACTCTGGACAGATTGCCAAATAATCACCCATGTGGACAAGAAGTCCGAGCACCACAGAGCGCCTGTGTTCCCTGCATGCAAACAATTCCAAAGAATTATTTGAAAGGAAATGTGCTCAAACCTTATTTGGTTAATGCAGCTCATACAAATGTACCAAGGTCCACAGTCCAATGTTTGTGTGTGGGTGGTTTTCTTTGACCTCAAGCACAGTGACCATGTACTGAAACAGACGGATGTACAAAGCCATAGTTGAACCTCATCTGCATTTTTAGCCACATGTGAATTCCAAGCGCTGAAGGTTTTTGAGTGGTCGGAGTCTGCTGCCAATTTGTGCTGTCCTACAAGGTCTCTCACTGAATTAATGTCCTATTCCTCACAGTTTTGGTCAGCCAAAAATTGTCTGTTGTCATTCCCATGTCACGGATGGAATGGTACGTTTTAAGGAGGGTTTCCTGAGAAGTCAGGCTCAGGACTTGTTACCCAGTGGAATTAACCTGAAAATTATGCTGTAGTCACAGTGCAACAAGCTTAGAAGACGCGTCCATCTAATCTTGTGAATTGTTTTCGTTTTTAACTTGCTAATGCACAAACCACGCATACAGATTTATTCTTTATGTACACAAGTAATACTCCGTATCATTATGGTGCGTTCCATTGTACTATCTAGAGAGTGTTTGTGAAATGTGCAGTTCACACAATTTTGTATTTGTTGACTCATTCTGTATTGTTTTGTGCCCTTAACTGTGAAATCGGCTGCCGTAGTTGCTTGGGAAGTCCACAGACTTGCCATTTAAACCCACATTTGAAGTTAGCGTCCATGTTTTTCCGAGCAAATGCATTGGAACACTTTTAGATTTGAAGTTGGAAATACCGACTGGGAAATTCCGATTTCTGACTTGTAATAGAACGCGCCATTATCATCATCATCATCATCATAGCTTGCCAATTTACATCTTGGCAGGGTAAAATACTGTTCAGTTCATTATTAGAACATTTTCACTCTGACACCTGTCTTTAGGTCTTTTATGCAGACCATTGTCCAGGTGAAAATCCTCTGTTGTGACAGACAAGTGTAACATGAAAACGGCAAATGTTGATAACTGAGAATGCAGAGCACAAACTTAGTGGCTTGAAGACCAATGTAGGACTTTATTGCCAAAAAGAGAGGTATGGAGTGAGAGGGTGATGATAGACGGTGGATGGGCTGAGTGGAGCTGGACAGGGAGCGAAGAGAGTGGCAGGCAGGCAAGACTAGGGCTTGATGTGCTGAGCAGTGACTGTGACTTGCGGAGCGTTGGGCAGGCAGGCAGGAGTATAGGAGAATATAAACACTATACTAAGTCGGCCATTAGAGCTCCATAATAAAACTGGCTTTAGAAACAAATCGGTGAAGCGTGGCTAAATGACCAGGGCTTAACTACTGCTAGGATGATAAGTTAATGGATGGCAGGTGTTTAAGCAACCAGGCTACATGCAGGTGATCAGTTATTTAGGCAGCCCAGAGGGAGAGAGACGAATAGAAGGGAGGACAGACACCACCAGGGAAGGGGAAAAACACTGACAAGGAAGGACTGGAGTTTGAACAAACCAAATGATCAACGTGTTGGTATGTGTTGAGTGACATTTTCTATATGGGCATTTATTCCTGTTACAGTACAGCTCTGCTCTGATGACAGTTGGCAGCTTGCTAATTTCTAAGAAATGTTTCAAGGCCCCTAATACGACATTTATCATTCCTAAATTTGTAATGTTTTCATCTGTTGATATCCAAAAGCAGGATTTTTGGTGTGTGGTCATGTGAATCGCATTTGTGACTGAAAACTTTAGCAGAATGCATTTCAAAAATGTGCGCCTTCTCCTGAACAAATGGCATTCATCTGGTTAATATTAATAATATTAATATGTGATATTAATTAATACGGTTAATTCATCTGCCTATATTTTTTTATTATTTTTTTTATATTATATTTTTACATTTATTGCTGTTTGCACCAGGGATTTGAGGGGAAACGCTATTTTAATTCTGTGTATGTCCTGTACATATAGCAGCATTAACAATAAAGTTTGACTTAAAATGAGCAATTTATGACGGGTTTGCCTTGTGAAGAGAGTTTAACACAACTTGGAGCACCAGTACAATCAAACTTGAAAACAGAAAGCAGTGAGAGAATGTGCCTGCATTAAGCTCATTGTCCCTAAATGACATTGAAATCCAGTTTGTCAGCGATTATCAACCCAATAAATAATTATGGTATTGTCCTTCAAAAGGAACTGGCGAGTTTCAGCATGAATTATGTGGTTTATGATGGATGCCAATGATTCTAAGTCTGTCTGTCTGTCTCCTCAACTTCTGATGCTGTTAAAACAACTCTTAATTTCAAGGTGATATCCAGATCTTTCTGTGTGTTTTACAGCCAGACTATTCAAGTGCCTATTATCATGAAGGAGGCTGTTTGGCAACAAAATAAACGCATTGATAACAGCTTTCCAAGACACGCAGACATGCTAACAAGTAAGGTCAAATAAAGAATTTTCAAAACATCCAATGTGACTAGAGGTCACAGTGTGGGAGGCTGGTTTTTCTATTCACAGAGATTTGACTTTGGAATCTGGCCTCCCTAATGACTTCAATCATGTAATACTGTTTTTTTCTCAGCAATGAATTAACCACATGAATCATGTAAGAGAGTAGACTGTTATTTATTGTTCTTAAGGGGAAAGACTTCTGTGTCTGTGGTCACAAAAACATTAACTCAAGCTATTTGTAGTTTTGGATGATGAGAGCTTTTGCATGTGAATTTAGAACAGGACATTTTCAAAATTGTCATCACTGCTTCAAGTCACGTCCATTTAATAATGACCATTTTACATAATTGGAAGAATCTGATGTCATATTTTGAAACACAAGGTATGAACAGAAATTAGTTATTAACTTATCTGCTCAAAGAAACACATTTCCATTTGGCACTCTGCTGAGAGATGGAAGTAGCAACTATGCGAGTAACACACTCTGCTAAATTAACAACTAATGCCAAACTTTCTGTCTGTGTGCTAGTTGATGATTTACAGAAATGTTAGATAACATAAAATGAAATGGCCCATAATTTGGAATGTGCTACTCGACCACTGAGGCTGTGTATTACAAATGTCCTCCTGGGTGCCTTTTAAATGTATTGCTTTCAGATGCATAAGTTCAGATAGACAGAACTTTTGTTCATCTTTGACAAAGGCACACAACACATTGTATATGATATTAAGCAGCTGGCAAATGGACTGTACTTGAATTAATATGGTCACAGAGTCCCTATTCATCATACTCTAGTGATTGTATAACGATATGCCTGTTGAGGCAGACAGCTGATTCTCCCTGATGGTGAGTGACACACTCAGCTCCTAACTCCACTCTGCACTCTCAGTGACACTGACATTGAGTTACAGCTGCTAGTGAGCTGAGACCACAGGTAAATAATGCATAGTAAGAACAACAAGTCCTTAAAATGATATATCAAAATATGTAATCTTTCCATGCCCTCCAGTGCAACAGCCCTTCGTCCTTTCGGGTCTGACACCACATTTTACAGGGTGACATCACTGTATGATAATTAGAACCATTTTCTTTGGAAATTATAAACAAAAAAAAATGGTTAAGGTTTGGATATGTTTAGAAAAACAATGGTGATTTGCCAACACTGTCACTATAATAACTACTCGGTAAGGCTATGAAATGAAATTTTTGTCACGGGTAAAA
Source organism: Diplodus puntazzo (assembly GCA_963678695.2). NCBI lineage: Eukaryota > Metazoa > Chordata > Actinopteri > Spariformes > Sparidae > Diplodus > Diplodus puntazzo. The sequence continues at coordinate 17,730,531 of OZ023163.1, forward strand.
TATAGCATCAACTGTAGGAAACAAACAGCAGTTTGAGGCTGTTCCACTCAAAAATAATCAAGTTTTTCAACATTTTCTAAAATGACTAATGCTCTTGAATAGAAGTTTTGTAACTTCAGATTAACTTTATTTTATCAATCACTGATGTGTGTACTATTTCCAAGCCTTGGGCTATATAGCTTCAGTAACTCTCTCTTTGAAAATGTGTTTGTTTGAATTGTCTTCACCTATTCAGGTTAATATAAAAGTTTAACTCGCCAACGTTTGTGACAGTTATGTTTTGTTGTTGCAAGGCAACAAAAAGCCAAACAGCTGTAGCATGGCAAAACATCAAGTTCCTTTCAGGTTTGCGCAGTTTCACCAGTATGTTGTTGTTGTTGTTTATTGTGTCCCAAGTTTTCACGGCTGCTGCTAAAATTGAATTTCCCTCCTGGATAAGTAAATTACTCGTCTATTATTTCAGAGAGGGGAAAATGGATGTTCTTGATCAAAGTTGTTGCCTCACAGGCAGATCGAAACAAAGGCATTAGATCAAAAACAACAAACCGACAACAAACCAATCTTTTACATCACCCCTATTTAAATGCCATTCTCTGCAGTGTTAGCAATCACATTTAAACACCACATTACTACATAACATTCGTTTTAGAGGATTTATTGATCCAATGATATTTTGAAAGGTTTCTGAAAGGTTTTCAAATAGATTTATGCATTTTACATGACAATAGCAGGCTGAATATACACAGTGACCCGGTAACAATTAAAAATGTATATTAGACAGGCAGGTGAACAGGAGCTTATACAATAGAGCATAGGTATTAATTTAAAATTCAAAGAGCTCCTGTTTGAGAAACATTTCCTCAAGTGAAGCTCCAGAACCTCATAGTGTCTGACTATGACTCTATTATGATTCAGTGCCATACGCAGTAGCCGTTATTATAGAAGTCTAGTTGTGTAAACATCTGTATGTAGTCAACAACTGACTGTCAAATTAAATCAAGTACAGTTCTATATTTTCTCCTAGATTTTATATATATTTCAGCAATATTATCAGTTTTCACATTGAACTGCAGGGACTGTAAATAAGTACTTCAATAATAAATAAATGTTCTTTTCTAATTACATGTAATATAAGGGTTGCATCTTGAAATAGAGTAGGCTACACAACACCTTCTGAAATACCATTTCACATCTTTCTCAACCAACTGTGTATGTACCAGCCAATCTCAAAGTCATACTCCCCTACTTTATCTTGTTCAGTGAGAGAAGTGAGCTTCAGCCAGGATTTTGAATCCTGATACTCGTGTGTAGGTGTTCAATGTGAGCCTGGAAACGATATTTTGTTTAAATAATGTTAACAGTGGAGAAGGCTGCTCTATCTTTGGTGCCCTTAATTTGGATTTGAGTGGGTAGGTTTGCTTAAAAGACTTGTGCTTCGTCTCACAGAGGCACTTCACATTGCTGCTTTTAATAATCGGCAGTGTTATAGAACATATGAGACGTACTGATTTAAAACTGCCCATGAGAAGAATAAACATATTGGAGTCCATTCTCGATGAAAAGCTCTTTTTTTGTTATCCACTTCCCACTTTTAAGAGCACAGCATGTGAAAGACCTGTCCTCTGACTCAAACTTCCTCCGACAGGTGTCTGTGTGTATTTTTTTGCAAACTCAAGTCGCCCCGTTTGTCAGGATGCACTGATTTGATTGGCTACTGTGGGCTTAAGTGGGCCGCTAAACCAGCACTGTAAAGGCTGGAAAAATGGCACCAATTAATATAGAAATGTACCATTCAAATTAAATGATTCTCAATAATTTATTGGTCTTATGTCCAGATCTGGATAGTTACTTAGATATGTTGTCTGTGCCTGGACCGCGGTCTGCCAGTTGGTGACTTCTGAGATAGAGGATCTGAAATGCTTGATAAAGGAAGTCGGGGACACTGAAGGTTGATCTTATCTTGCTCATCGATTGTCCCTCTTCTTTTTGTGGCTGTTGCTTTCATATACTGACCAACAGTCAACCTCAGCATTAACTGAAAACAATACAAAACATTTTCACAAGAGGAAAACAGACAATTTCCTCCTGATGGTTTCTATCTGCACATCTGTACAATAAAGACTGTGCATCATGCTTTCTTTTGTATCTGCCCCACACTCTGCAAATGGGGGTTTAACTAACATTTTCCCCTTAAGAACTCCCGACCACGCCCTGTTAAGGCAAACCTCGCATCTTTATTTCTTAGAGTCCAAGATATCACAATCTAACGTCAAGCCTCAAAGTTACGTCTGTGTCTGGCAGTCTGCAGCGAAGTTAGAAGCCCAATTGTGTTATTTCATTTCCTCCTGCCAAGAGGGTGTAATGGCTCCCAGGAGCATTTATTCCTGAAATTACCTCTGCTGCTATTAAAGCAAGAGCATAGTACACCGACTCATTTTATAGACGGATTGTGTGATTGAATTTTAAATGTGAGTCTCGTTTATTAGAGAGCTGGCTTGACCATGCAGGTCATGTGTTCCATTTCAGAAACACTAAAATCACAAGTATTTGGTCAAATTCCTTCTGATCAGCTGGTATTATTATACTACAAGCAGTCACACTGAAAAGTACATTGCCATTTGAAGGCTGAACTGCTTACCCAGGTATGATGACTTCTTATTTACCAGAACTTTTAATGAAGGTTTTGAGCAATGTGTTCAGCCTAACATCATGAGGCTATAAGATGCACAAAATGATTTCCTGCAAAAGATTGAATACATTACGCAAGACGCCTGTTTGTCAATAGAGACGACAAGGAACTCTTTTATCGCCACGTAGCAAGAAAAGACTCGATATGTCTGTCTACAGTTGACAGGAGCATTGATCAAAACCAATGACTCAGCAATTATTTCACAGTGTGCTGCGGCTCCTAGCCTGCAGGATATTTTCCAGTCTGTGGTCTCTTATTGAACCTGCAGAACTGCACAACCAGGACGGATGTTAATGTAGTGTGAGTGACCATGTTGTAAGACCTTGTTTTTGTAATATATTGAATATACAATCTAACACAATCAAGTTCAATAACACCACAAGCTACAGCCTCAGAATTTACCAGAGTTGAGTCAACACATACCCAACACAGTCGAAACAACATCATTATAAAGGACTCAATGTTCTTTAAATGAGGGAGTGTCAGACATTGACTGAACGATTCTGATTTTTTCAACTTTGCAAAACAGATAAATCATATAGTGACTGATCAGGTGTGCAGCGTTTATTCACTCAGCTACTTTACTCACTTTGTTTTGTAAGAATGAGTACAACGCCATGAATGCCTCGACATGCCTACCAACACTAGGCTGTGAAAAAGAGGGAGATTTGCAAGGATGTGAGAGTAAATTAACTCATAGTAAAGTAAAGAAAAAGTGTCAAATAAAATGTACAAAAATTGAAAATTTCCCATCACAAAAGTAGCAACACTGCAGTCTACAAAGTGGTGGCAAAGAAAGAGCAAATGACAGCGGAGGTACTTTATTAAAGTCAAGGCAACACCATAGTTAAGGCTAAAATGACACCAAGATTAGAGGAACTTCGTCATCATGTGTGTAATAATAAACATGTGGTTAAGGATAGGGAATGATAGTTGAATAGATGACATTGACTTTCGGTTTGACAGTCGGATGTGAAGTTGACCCTTTTGACTATCTGTTAATCTGTGCCTCCTCCAAACGTAGACCTTGTTGACTTGCAGACTTTTTTGCCCATTTAATAAAATACATTTCTGCTGATAGTTACCTGCATTAATATGAAAACATCAGCCTATATGACCTCATTATTATCAGGTTATTACCCAATTTTTTTTATCCACTTATTACACTGATCGGACCACTTTTTTGATAGCAGTTTACCGTATTGTGAGCAAAATAGTTTTGCCTTGTTGCCACAGTTAAATGTGTTCACCATTATTACCTCTTCAATTTATCTCCTTTATACCCTGTTACATCAATGTCCGTTTGATGTTACCCAGTTGTGCCCTTTGTTAATATCATGACATTACCTGGTTGGTACTTTGGCAAGTACATGAAATTATCTAATTTTTACTGCATTTGCCTTCCCTCACTTAAATTCACCTGAAATAGTTTTCCTTCAGTGGTTTTCTGATGTTCTTCTAGGTTTTTGTTCAGCTTCTTATTTCCAGTTGATCTGTAATCAGTTCCTTTATCTCGATGATTGTATCTGAGTTATTTATAAAGCTAGTTGTTTACAGCACCGGTCATTCATGTAGTTCATGAACCTGAATTATACGGTTTAATTCTGCCAAAACACGACAATCAAGCTGTGGCTGAGGAGCCCTATTATGCGAAGATTACTGTTTTGTAGTAGTGAAATCAAGCAACGCAGACAGACTAAAATCACACTGTCAAGAGCTGTCAGTACCAGAGCAGAAAAATAAGATTCAGTAGAGTGTGTGACAGAGGTGATGCCTTGTCTTCTGTAGCACTGGAGTGGAGCTAATGGAGATGAGAAACTGGAACCAATTTTGATTTTTGTAAGCTGAGTTTTATCCATGCTAAAATAGTTTCTTAGCAGTTTATACACATGTGTGTTTAAGGTAAGTATGTCACATGTACAGTTGTTTACGATACAGTTAAAACTCACCTCAGTTGATATAATGGAATCACTAGAAGACAAAAATGATTGTTTGATAGCACACTCCAAAGGGCTGTACTGAATAATTCATGCTCTGAAGCTTTATTTATATTGTTGACACAAAGCTTTGTATTTGATGACCGATGAATGATCAACAATCAACTATCATTCTTCAGAATTTCTCACCTCAAACATGGCTGTCTCGCAGTTATCTAAAGGCTTCATTAATTACATCTATATAACCACAATAACAAAATAACATTTGTTTTCCGCTTTCACATTATTATGATACATTTCTAAAGTCTTTTAAAAAAACTACATATACTGTATAATATTTATTTGCTTGGGGTTCAAGATATCTGACAAATTTGATCTGATGGTTGATTATTATTATCATTATTTATTTTTTATTATTTGTATTCAAATTGATGATTTTTCTATTTTTCTAGGTTGATAACTTCATATAATGTCATGAGACATCCTCAGCTTCATTTAAAAGCCTCAGTAGAAGCTTTGAATGTAAAAATAATCACATTCCCTCCTATCTAAATTCCTATTAGCTTTATTGACGATGTACAGTACAAGCACCAAACAAAGCAGTGACAGACAGAAACACGAATTTCTTCAATTCTTACAGAGACTTCAGATTTAAAAATAGCACTGTACTGCCATCAGTGTTTGACTTAACAACAATGAGTAGTTTGCATCAAAGATGTGATGTACCAAAATTTATTAAACAAAAACATCTCCAACATTACCCCGACAGGACTGTTCTAGTCTTTTCTATTTTCCTTTTATACATCCTCTCCCCTGTCCTCTTTTTCCTGTTAACAGAAAATTTCACACTTTATCATTGTCACATCGTCAGTTCAATAGATATAAAAGCCACATATCAAAACCTTAATTTCCTTTTAGTTCAAAGATTAGATGCAGTGTCCTGATAAAAACAGAGGGAGTCAGGGAGCTTCTCACAGCCGAACGAAAATAATTGTGCGCCTCATAATTTTAGGCAGTGGTATTTTGTGGCCTGGCGGAGGCATTACTGCTGGGGAAAAGTGATTAATCAATGGAAAGAATAATAAACCTTTACTGGCTTGCTCCTTCTTTTGTCTTGTTGCAGATGGAAGACTCATGTGAAGGAGTGTTAATTTATTGTTTTCACCTTATTTAAAGAGCTGCTATCCTTTAATGCACCACCAGTTCTCACCATATCTGGAGGAGCAAGTGAAGCATTCATCAGGATACAGTGAGATACTTTTATAGTCCTGTGCTGCAGGCTTGTTGTTCCCCATCTGAAGGAATATAAATGTACAGTAGATTTCCAGCCATTAACCAGTTTATAGTGATTGATGTAGTCAGGCCATATGGACAAAATATAGCATTCAGGACATGTAGCTCAAGGTTATATAGGCCAGGCTTTTGAAAGGATGCAGCTGCTGCTTAGCATGGTACTGTGAAATAAAGAGAGCAACCTGGCTCGGCTCGTGACTGGACCTCTAAACTTCAGTGTGTTTTTCTGAAGGAATATTGTCTTTGTTGAAGGGTCTGAACAAGAAGTAAATTCGAGAAAGTTCGTGAAAATAAAAAAAAGTGTGGCCATCTCATCCAAATTTCACAGCCATATATTGTTTTATTTTCCTCTATCATAAAAGATTCACAGCTAGTCTACACCATGTCTCAGTGAAAGATCCAATTACTTCCTCTGAATTTAAAGCTCTAAAGCACAGTTTGAATAGTGTCTGGATGTCTCTGTGGGGCCCTGGGTGATCAGGAGGCTTGGAATCCATTAGCTTGATATCATAGCGAAATAGATGAGAATGCATTTTCAGTCTGCAATAACTCTTTGAGGATGATAGCCAAATGGCACGGAGCCATGTTGTCTGCCACAGTCACCTTGAAGTCTTCCCTTATTTAAAACCATCAGGATGTGCCCTGATTATCAGTACATAGTACATATTTGTCGTGGGATGAGCTTGATGGACAGATGTATGGCCAAGGAGAAATAGCAGAATATTTTGTTCCTCTTTTCTGTCATGATATCAACTGACGCTGGCATAATTGGCTTCACACAGCAAAATTTTTAGTCTGGCCTGTAGTTGTCTCGAAAAACTTATTTTACAACTTTTTATTTTTTACTGTTACTTAATTGTTTTAGCCATGGAATATCTCAGCAACCTTTGGATAAATTGCCATACAATTTAACAAGTATTTAGATTACATATCCTATGAATTTGTGACTTTTGATGATCTCTCAACTTTCCCTCAATGTATCTGTATTTGTACAAGCATTAGATGATTGCCGTGACATTTTGTAGCCTCATTCAATGTCCCCAGAGGATGAATTCGTAAAAACTTGATCCCTGGTCTTTTACTCACTTCCATTTCCAGGTCAAATGTTGATGTTTATCCATTATTTTTCTTTATGAAGATATGCTGGTAAAGCTAATAACATTTCCACAACCCTCAGTTGTACTTTGTTCATTAGCAAATATTAGTGTACTAGCACAATAAACTAAGATGAAGAAGAAACACTTCGCCTACTAAACATCAACATGCTAGAATTAGCTTAAGGAGCATTTTAACCAAAAACTCATTGAGCTGATTTTATTGTCGACCTATTTTTTCTGCAGCTACAACAACAATGAATAAGGCATCTGTTTCAGAGGCTGCTCAGAGGGTTCAAGAATTGAAGAGGGTTGGCAGGGGTTTTACCAAGAGCCTTTTTATTTTTGATTTACCACTTTTTCATGTCTGACAGACTATAAAAGGAAAGGAAAGAATTTTCCCGCTTCACTCGTCAGCAGGGGCGGCTGGCTGCGTAAATTCCTTTAATCCTTCCCCGAAGCAGGTGAGATACTCAGGAGAGAAATGGAGTAGAAAAGCTTCTGTTACAGCCCACCATGTTGTCAGGTCAATGGCCCTTTGAAAAGGCCAGGCGACTGAAGTTCCCTGTAGCTTTTTTTTTCTCTTCATGCTCAGTGAGCGCTAGTGGTCATTGAGTGAAGCCAAAGAGCCAAGAAGCTGTCAGCGAGGGTCAGCTGTGACACAAAACAGATACATAAGTCATTCCTGTGGTTCAGCTCCAACGCAGCTTTTTAAGCCAGCGTCACACACTGGACACAGTGTTTAAAGTCTGTTTCAGTGCAACATTACGGCAAATGTCACTGTCATAACTGTTACAACATGTATGACTCTCCAGGGGAAGAAAGGATGATTACACAAGTTACAAAAGATATTGAAACAGGACTTCTTTGAAATAATGTGTACAAGATTAATTGAAGGATATACAGAAACACAAATAGAAGGGAGGGGGCATATCAAAGAACAAAACACCACAGAGATTGACTACTGAGAGAGAACAATTCAAGTCAGAATAAAACATGTAGAGCAAAGGAAACATAATTACTCTGACTCAGCCAGCTCAAAAAGGAAGAGGAAGTCACTCACCTCAAATTTATTGTATTTAACATAAGTGAAGCTGCGTATGGCAGTCTTACCCGGAGAACACAGGTGGGGCATGCTTGTATCATAACCACTTGGTACCTGGACATCTCAGTTTTCTGTCTCAGCTAGTTCTCAGGAAGAACATCAAAAATAGACAGCAATGAAAGTAAAGTGTATTTGGTATAATTACACAAAGAGGGCAATTTCAAAGAATAGGCGGGTTCAGTTATTTTCCTGAATCTTCCCAGTAACCATGACTGCTTGAATGAACCAGGGTCAGGACCCTGGACAGCTCCCTCTTTGCTGTAGGTAGCAGGATCAGATGCAAAGAAAAGATAAGGGATTCAGATTTTTCTAGAGGCATTTTGCATGATCTGGACATAATTTTAGTTTCAAACATTCTCTCTGAGATTGTTGTCTCATTGATGGCCAGATGATTCTGTTACAATTTGTAGGTATAGTTGGACCCAGAAGTGGAAAACAAGGCAGGGAGTAGTATAGCAAGGAAATGTGTTGAAGCTTCACAGGGAGTATGCAGGTGTGAGGAGTGACAGGCTCTGGCCAGAGAGTCCGCTGGAGAAGGTGCTGAAGGCTGGGTAATTGGAAATTGGAGCTGCTGGTAGAAGAAACAAGAACACTGAAGGCAAAAGAGCAAAAATAATGGTAGAATCCACAGGGCAAAACACGAGAAAACAATCACAGAGATTAGCACAAGCAGGGGTCATGTACCACACAGTACTGAAGAAATCCCCTGGCAGCATGTAGAGTGAAGACCAGGGCTTTTCAGCAACCTGCTGCAGGTGTGTGTGTGTGTGTCAGCGGCTCCGGTGAGAGGAAACCCAGCCCAGCCTCTCAGTGCACCTCTGCAAGCAGAAAGAGCACAGAAACAAAAACGCCTGTAAATGGCGATTGTATGGACCGAGTAGTAAACTGAATATTTTCATTCAATTCATTATATTGTAACGACTTGGCATTACAGTTATGAGACTATTATGTAACTTCGCATAACAGTCATTTTTGTACATTGTACATTTTTGAGGATGGTACAAGGTCTATTACATGTCTCTCACTGTAGCAGTGACGCTGATCGATATTGTGTACCTGTGTACAAGGAGCAGCTCTGGCTTCTACTCTCATGAAGAAACGACCAGGCATGCAGAGCTGTAAGATCCTGCCGTATCAAGCATTGAACCGAGTGACGGGCACAAGTATGTCTTAAGTGGCTGAAGATCTCAGTTAGTTGTACTTTTTAAACCGTGTGTCCTGTTAAAACTAAGTCGCTGGCTGATGAACATGTTTTTCCCTGCAGTCCATGTTTCTGCTATACGACAATACAAAATCCTTAGTTTTGTACCCGATTCAAGATGGCGGGGCACTAAACCAGAAGTTAGCCAGCTCGCTTGGCGATCCAGGTATTTTCATAGCCAGGAAGAGGAGCTTCTTTGGCACACACTGAGCTGCTTTCGCCTCCAACACCTTCCTTCTTTACACGCCACCACTGGATATTGATAACGTGGCATCTCTTCGCGCGGTAGAATTTAGCCTGTTCGACATTACCTTGTTGATGGTCATTCCTACCTGAGTCACATCAGTGGATTAGGATTAAGAGTGAGGACAACTACTCCCACTCCCCACACTATTGACATCCTTCAAGACTTATAAATTGCATGTGCGTTTGACTGCCATTTTATTTTTTAAGTAACCATTAATTAGATTCTTTACTGTGCAGCTTTTTTTTATGTTTGTCAGCAGCTGTGATCGTGTTTAACTTTAGCCGTGATTGACTAATTAATTCTCTGTGCCTCCCACAGACTTACATAATAACTCTAATTAAGATAATTGTACTGACAGCATTTTCCTAGAACTCAAAGCTTGATTCGAGACATTTCGAGACAATCATTTCAACACATTGTTTGACATTTGAGCAGTTATCCTCTTATCCACGGGTCACGCCTCGTGTTGCCACTTAACAGCACATTTTAGAAAAACAGTTATTACTAACATTCACTCACAGAATAAAACCTCTGAAAGAAAAATATCTTTTTGAATATTTAATGATCAAAGTTGATGCTTGGACTTCATTATGCTGTAGTCTACTGAGGTGGACAATGTTATTAATAAGTACAATTAGGCATCTTAAGTCAATATTGAGTGAACCTGCAGAACATCTTGGCAGCCAGTGTAGTTTAAATGAAATGCTGTGATAGCTAACTGTGCTTATTTTCTGGAGCCAGTAGGAGTTTAAGTGTATTGCTTTAAGAGCTCAATTCAAGAAGGCGGATGTTTGCCAACATGGGGGCTTGAACCCTGCTCCTCTTGTTGAAAGATTGTTAAATTACATTCCTCCCCTCCCTGCTGTCACGGAGGAATGTTGGCAATTGTTCAAACAGTGAATTACTACCCTGCACAGCTTCTGAGAGCACCTTGGAGCTTGCATGAAATGTGGAAAGGAAAAAATCTGAAATCTAATGCTCTCTGCATTTCCTGTAAGAGCCTCAGCCACGAGGAGGAGAAACACGAGGACGGGCTGTCTAAATTGAAATGCAACGAGATAGGCCGATGTGTGTGACAGCGCAGATGGAGAGTGACAGGTCAGAGAAAACAGCTGTGTAAACATGATAACTAATCACTCTTTCAGAGGAACAAATGGTTTGTCATTATTTTGCTGTGAGCACCATTTTTGGTTCTAACCTTCATACAGCACAGGAGGATGCTAGTTAGTTAAAACATCCGAGTTCAAGTCCCAGTGTAGTGCATCAGCTGTTTGTAGGCTTCACAGTCGCCAGCTCATTTCCTGTTCAACAGGATTGCTGTTGACGCTCCCTCCACCACCCTACCCTCCTCCTTATGTAGTATTTTTGGTTTTGTTGATTTAACTAGGATTTATGTTCATGTATGTTATTAAAGGCTTTTATCTCAGATTCTTTGACAACTCCCCGAAACAATAGTGCCTTTCTACCAAACTGTAAAACAGTTTTCTGTACACCAATTACAATGTTTGTTTACAACAATTTCCAGGTAAAAAAAAACCCTGCATCGTGCAGTAGTTTACAAACAATATAATTATCTTTTGTCATGATTGTATTTCAATGTGAATAAGTCTAAATCATCAAAAATAAAATAAATGCATGCTTTTATATACCATTAATAACGACAAATGTTATTTTTAAGTTGTAATTGACCTGTTGGTTCTAAGGCCTCCACGTCGTCCATTAATTCCTGATTATGGACACCTCATTGAGCATTATCCCTTATATGTGTGTGTGTGTGTGTGTGTGTGTGTGTGTGTGTGTGTGTATACACACACACACACACACACACACACACAATCTCTATGTTAGAATTAAGTTGTGTGGCACACAATCTCTATGTTAGAATTAAGTTGTGTGGCACAATCTATTTTAATTCAGTGCAACATTATAACAAGGTTACATTCAAACAACCTGCCCCTTTTCCAGTTCCCTGACAGAAACACTGATATCAGTTACGTCTGATATCTGAGGGGAGGAATAAAGAGAATATCTTTTTGTAGGTATCAACAAAGGATCATGTAATCATTATTCTTCCATGAGACACCGTGTGCAGACCTTGTATCTCCTTTCTCAGAATAGCAGTTGTTTATATTTAAACAGCTACAAACCAGTCAGAGCTGCCCAGAACACGTTGGCTTCAGTCTGACATAAATCTCCGCCTGAAGACGGTAAATGAGCAGAAGTTGTTTAGCAGAGAGGAAGTGTTACTCATTCACTTCTCAAGCCAGCATGGGGATAGAAATCATCAATCATCTGGAAGCTGACACACTTCTGTGACCCTTGAGTACATATGTGGGAATGGACAAAAAAGTGAAAACTAAACAGCTGTTCAATCTGTGTATTTCATTCTCAGTCACAGAAGAATTTTGATTTCTGTGGGCAGATGGTTCAATAAAGTAATCAAACAATTTTACTGCCGTGTATAGATTTTATGAGTCCAAACCTTTCACTGGACATAAAAATACCTGCATGCCACTAATGCCCTGATGTCACAAAGTGACGGGCTGCTTTCTAATTGCCACACAGGGAGAGAAGTCATGGTTCATAGCCAGCAGCATCCTGGCTTAGACTCACTGCTTGTTAGCTAATCGGTTTGGGTAAGCGACTGAAAGAGAAGTACTCTGTCGTGCTGTGGTTTCTATGGAAATCCTCCCAGAGAATTATCTTCTGTGCACACCCGTGGTGCTTCTGACAAAAACAGCTGCAACCCGCAGTTAATGCTATTTCCCCTCATTTGCAGCATGTTCTTTTTGTGATTGCCCTGAATGGATCATTGTTGGTGAAAATGGATTCCTTATCTTCAGATCAAGCTGCAGCATCTGTAGCTCTTTCAGCAGTCTGGAAAAGTCTGTCAACAGGGAATGTTTGACAGTTTCAAGATGGGACTGATATTCCCCAGAGCGGGAAAATTACATAGTGAATGTTCCCTTTTTACTGCAATAAGATAAGCAATATCGTTGTAGCACCATTTACTGACATTCATCTACACAGTCACTCGATGCTATCCTACAGTCAGCTTACCTGACTGGGGCTTTAATTGAGGATGTTTGTACTTTGTTGGACTTGAGCCCTGCGTAGCAACTCTGTTTGCCCTGGCAACAAATGTTATGAAGACGCTGTTCAGCCTGCGAGATGCTGAACGCTTTGCAGCTTGTCCAAGCGCACAGATGTGTGCTGGCTTTTCACATGGAGTTGGGATTTAATGGAGCAGCTACAGTGATAAATCAATAAAGGTTGGTATAGAAACTATGCAGCCAAGTTGTAATAAAAGGGCCGTCGCACATCGAAGTTAACCGCCGTGCTGAACAGAGACCAGGGTTGGTTTTTGATTACAGCCGTTAGGTATAAGGCCGTTAGTGACTCGTGTTTCAGTAAATCATAAACCAATTACATTAAAGCAGACGGCCAGCTCGGTGCATGGACGCTATTGGCTTTGGTTATTGTGTTACCATTTGTGGTGGACCGCTGGTGCTCCAGCTTCAACAATCTCATCATGCCAGAGCCTGTCACTGAAGTTGCATGAAAGCTAAGATCAATACTAAGCGAGTCTATACTACATAAATAAATAAATAAGAAACACTGTAATTACCTCTTATACAATAGATTTTATATAATGGGGATTTAATGGTATTTGAAAACAGAGGACTTGACAATCAACTACACAAAACATTTCGATTTACACATTGTACACTCACAGAGCCACAAAAACTCAAAACTGGACCGTAAAGAACCGTCTCTCCCCTGATTGTCCGTAGATGTCAACATTTGGAGGCATCGCGTTTTCTATCTCAGTTTACAGTGACTCGGTAAAAGGTCTCATGCTCCTGACCCAAGACTGAACTGAATTGCAATGAGACTATACTGGACCAAATGGAAGCTAATTTGCTTAGCTTGCACATGCCAACTAGATAATTGCAGAATGTGCTGTATGATAAAAGGCTGCTTTGAATGGTGAATATGGATTGGATCACCTCAAATACAAGTGAAGTGTCCATGATAGAGGCAGCGAAGGTTGTGTTTGTGTACAGCTTCTCCAGGCTCACTGATGCATCTAGAATTCTGTTTAATACCATTAACAAAGCTGTTTATTCTCCATTCCTGCTCCCGATTATTCTCTCGGAGACTGTGATAAAGTCCTTTAATTTTCTACATTAATGATGTTTGGGATCTAGGGGCCACAAGGCCTGGCTTTCTGTAATTTAATTTCAATGCATTTGCATTATTAACTTTGTTTCCTGTTTCTTAGTTATCATCGCCACAAAACAACTGAAAGAGGTCAGGCCCTTCTGGACTTACATCAGACATCACAATGGACTTCACAGTGAAGAAGCAAAACTGAAGTGATGACTGTTGCACGCCCCTCAAAAGTTAACCTGTTTCCACCTTTGTCTTCAATTCAGTTTATCACAGTGATTTATTTCATGTAGAGCACATGATTATATATGCCAATATACAATGTTACATTTCTCTCCATTTTGCTGGCACCCTTTTTTGTAAGGGTCATCTTTTCAGAAGTGAAATACTTCTTTAGGTAGCTTTTCTTCTTTTCTCTGTTTCGTACCGCCACCGCTGTAATGGTCATCTTTGTCCCCATCACTTCTTAAAAGTATCATTTGTGAACATTTTTGAAAATAGCTTACACCAAGAAATGTTAACTGACAAATGAGAATAGACACTTTGCTCTCCATCAGAGCTACAGTAGCTGGCTGCTGCTGCTGCTACAACATGTGTAGGAGAACTGTTATCACTGATTGGATGATAGATGTGATCAGCATATACTGGAATATCCACATCCATAATCCCACATATGCATACCACAATTAATCTAGTCTGTCCATTACAGTGCCTTAAATTGCAGATGCTGAAGTTAAAATATGTTGGGGTTTTTTATTTGTCTTTCTGAGCCTTTATGCCACTTTTCAACACAAAGTATACCAACTAGCAAACATGACTGTTCATGTTCAGGTCAGCAATAGAAGTTGTCTCTGTCAGTTTTGATTTACAACTTTAACTCCACTGATTGTAGACATCAAAGTCTGCTAACAGTTCTTGAGGTAGTACAACATATTGTATGACATTTGATGTTTTGTGGCTCCAGAGGGAGCTTTAATAGCCTCGACTAATTACTAAGCACTTATGATGACAATATCTCTCGTTCTGCTGAATTGATCCTGGTCCTTTTAAAAAAGATACATTGTGAGCATGACGCTGTTTGTGAAGAGTAAAGCTTAATAATTGGTATCCTCTTTAAACCAAACTAAAAAAACTGAATATCAGTTCTGAGAAGTGTGAAACTGATTTCCCAAACAGCTGATTTTTCCGTTCACCTGGCCATTTTGACAGTTTCACTCTTTGTCTTTAAGTCCTTGAACCTTTAGTGGTGTCCTATCTATGTTAACTGTATACTGTACTAACTGAAAACCCCATGTCAACGTTCACTAACTGTTTAGTTAAAGACGTGCTGGGCTGGAGCACATGCTGCAGATCCATAATCAATCCTGCCTCTAATGACTGTGAATGTTGTGGTGCTCTTTCCCCAGAAACAAACCTGCACCCCCAGCATATGGAGTTACTGCAGCCCAGGGAAGCTTGAGCTCCTGTTTAAACAAATTAGCCAAAGGCAAAACCTTGAATATTTTACAGCTCGCTGCACAGACGTGTTCATAAAATCATCCATATCAATGTTCCTGAGCCTGAGCTGGTCTGCACTTTCTGCCAGATGGCTACAATCAGTCAAAGCCACACCAGATAAATGCAGAGACAGTTTTATTGGCTTAGCTGATGGGGATAATGGCTGTTTTTGCTTAGTAATAGGTCCCTGCTAATGCTGCGGTTATTTATAGAGGAAGGATTTCTATAAACTGGAAGTCTGTGAGCAAACATGTTTTTATACTGTTTCGTTTTTATTGATCTTAACATTGAGCATTACAGTTGCTTGAACAAACTGAGTAGATGGTGTGTTTACACTGGCTGTGGGTCAGCTTTTTATTTCATTTGGTTTCAGGATGTTTTTAAAACATGCTTTTGACACAATGACAACCGCTGGCCGGAGAAGACTTGAACATCTATCTGCACACATTTCTATTTTTACATAATTTGCACTTTCGAAAATTAACTGATAATTGATTCCATTAAGGCTTAGTAGTGTAAACTAATAATGGAGGTTGAGCGAGTACTTGGCTGAAACAAATATACTGTACAGATCAGATTTAGGATACCCAACCTGAACCCGCAGGAGCCGATGGGACCCAGGCTGTGCCAGGTTTGGTTGAAATGACATCCGGGTTCAAATCTGGTTCCATCATGTCAATTGGCATGGTATATTCAAGTTCTCTGACTGAAAATAAAGTGTAAAAATAAGTGATTAGTGATTTGAAGTGATAACTGATAATAAGTAATGGACCTACTTACATTCCAGGCTTAAGTTGAGTTTGGAAGGGAAATGTGTCCCACTCTGCCAGAAAATGCATTTTTAAAGAGTATCGTCAAAATGAAATGTGTCAATATTAGGCATGTGCATCTATCCCCTACATAAAGAGCCTCGATACAATTCAGGGACGATACATTTTTAACAAGGGACGATTTGGTGCAATGCGATACGATCTAATCCAGCTCTTACCATTTGTATAATGTAGTCATTAATTTTTCCATTAGAAATTAAAATAAGCCATATCCATAAAAGTGGCGAGAGTTTTGCTTTGACCTTTGACCTTAAAGGAGATTGGAGACACTTTGCAGAATAAGCAGCCACGCTTCAGTCAACTGATTATTTATTTGAGATCGGGCCATCGACTGGTTCGTAGTACAGATTTAGATCGATCCAGGGCTTACTTGCATCTTCAATCATAAAGGACGATTTTTTAAATGTATCTGTCAACATGCCTGTAATATCTGTCAACATCAGCCTGCTCAGTCTCGACACAAATAATACTGTAGGCAGTAGAGCATGTATCAGTATGCTGACTGATGGTGATAATGACTACAACGCCTTCTTGTGCCTTCAGAGTCATCATTTTTATGGTTCAGAGGTCACAGTGTTACCTGCCAGCAGAGGCTGACAGTACAACAGGTCATGGCCGAGAGAGAGGAAGTAATGGTAATGAGATACTGCCAGAGAAAAACAGATAATTAAGTGTCATATTCATGTTTTACTTGTGAATAAGTGACTAGCTTTATTGATAGGCTAATTGAGATGAACATCTTTTTTTAAGTAAATCCTGCTCAGTCACAGCAATATGCAAAATGGAATCCAAATAGGAACCTTATTACTCAAGACGTTTATTTATTAAAGAATAGAGA
This sequence comes from Diplodus puntazzo, assembly GCA_963678695.2. NCBI lineage: Eukaryota > Metazoa > Chordata > Actinopteri > Spariformes > Sparidae > Diplodus > Diplodus puntazzo. The sequence goes on from OZ023163.1 coordinate 17,747,435, forward strand.
AAATACGTCTTACTTTATAAGCACTACTGAAGTCCAGCAATCAAATATCATTTCAGCAGTTTCACCACTTCAGAAGCGAACAGATCTGAATTTCCATTAAACAAAGTGAAGACATTTCTTTATTAATTTCTGATTGTTGGCTTCAGTTTGTCAAGGCCAATCAGCAAAATTCAGATGACTAAGTAAGTAAGAAATTGCACTACTGTGTGTGCTTTTGTGCCAAAATATTGTTTTGTTCTAAAGTTGGAGACAATGACAGATGTGCTGATTGATTTTGTCGCTGAGACTTTGCATTAGCAAAGCTGGCGAAAGAAATTTGCTGACCGATGGTTATCATTTACCCACCGCTGGTCAATAAAACCACAAGACATGAGTGTTTGAAAGTGTTCCAAAATAGTGACCTTATAAGTGAATTTTATATTCTCAGAAATCATTGTTTTAAATTAAGACTGTGGAGGTTTTTATGACTAAAGCTTTTGTGAGATGATAAAGTAGTTGAAGATAAATCTCACTGACTGACTGAATACAGATTTTTATAAGTGGATAATCGTAAACAGAGTTTATGGTTTTTGGGTGAGGATGTGTCTCTGGAGGATAACAGAACAGCGTTTCAGTTAAACAAGCGTTTCTAAAAGGCTAAGCTGCTTCGCCTGATGTAATCATGGAGATCTGAATAAACTGGGAGAAACTACTGCAGAAAAGTCCATCCCAATTTCTGGCCATAGCTTTAACTAGAAGTGCAGTTAACTTGTGAAATGGCATCAGCATCAACCTGATCATCATATGGTGGTGTTGGTGAGGATGTCTTCCTGAGGAGTAGGGTATGTTTTGCAGGTGCAAGTAATTGAGCTGAATTGGTTCCTGGATAAGTAAGACAAGAAGGGCTGGCTCACCTAATCTGTTGGTGGTGAAAGTTCTCTAGACACCAAGAGGAGGCTATATTCTGTAATATTACCCTGCAATATGAGAGAATACTCAAATATAATAGCTTAGAGCAGACCTATTCTGCTGGTGGCCTGTGGGCCATGCAGCCATGGAGCAACCTCATTTCAGCCCCTTGATCATTTTGTTAGTAGGCGAAATTAGTCCATTCATTAGTTATGTCTACAAAAAACCCTGCAAGAATCAAACTGGCAACCTCCTTCCAATATTAAAATGTGCAATTTTTTTTTCTTTGAAAACGAGTAACATAACAAGAGTGGATATTGTTTTAGCACATGTAAATCCTGAGTTTTACAGATCAGACATAGTAAATGTAAAAGTTCGGCCCCTTGGTACCTCACTTCTAAAACAGTATTGAACAGGCCTGGCTTAGAGGAAGAAATGGATGGAAAGGGGTAAAAGATCCATAATGGATTTTTCAGTTGATAGCTACAGTGCGAAGCTTTATTGAATACGCTGTTCCTTTTTATTTGTTAGCTTTTATTCAGGGCTTCAGTTTGATTTGATTTATTCATTAAAAAAACATACTTGACTTCACTAATTAGGAATCATTTGAGATATAAAAAGAAGAGGGAGATCTACTCTTGGGAATGTCCCCTGCTGTCAAAACAGTATTTTCAAATATTTTCATGGGAATAACATTTAACAAGACTTCAAAGTGTGCAGCCACACTATTGGCTCTGTTACGCTGTCTGTTTTGGTGTCTACCAACTCCTGAGGGAATTATTTGGCTGTATATGGTGACTATATCCACCAGTTAATCCTTAAAGGGTAGCTCCACCAATTTTACCCATTAAAGTGTGCTTCAGGTCTTTGGGAGTACTACTGTTAATTTGAAAACAGTAGCATGAAGACTTTTGTGGCTCCAGAGGAAGCTGCTTGTGATCTGATAAGTTTCCTCCAGTGATGTCACTCAGTAGCTCATTTACATAGCGACTAATGTACGCACCAAGCTCCAAGGTGTATCTCACTCAGCAGCACAACAGAGACACAGCCAGTAACCAATTTCAACTCAGAAGATGGATAAAAGAAAAACTTATATAGCAGGTGTAGAAATTAGACACGTGAGTCATGTTAACAGGAACATGTGAGAAAATATCATCATTCAGCTCACGCATGAACAGCAGCGTAAATGGAACAGGTGGAACAGGGGCGTCTGCTGGTGCCCCCGGGTACATTCAGCCTTTCAACTCAGGCCAAACTGTGAGTAATTGATTATCATAGGAGCTTCTTCAAACGGAGGCAAGAAACTCAAAGGGATGGTTCTGTTTTCTGATGTCTTTATGGCCTGCACATCATAGTTCAGTGTTTTTCATCACGAGTCAAATTCGAAGGCAACTCCAAATTAATCACCTCAGTGTCTTTGAAGTGCTGCTATATTCCCTGCACATCAAGTGCTCGTCAACATCCGCCTGTGAAACACCATAGCAGCTTGTAAAATATCAGGCTATTAAATGTAGGAAATAGTTTATGTTGTCCATCAGATGCGCAAAGGGAATATAAATCAACAAATATTTGTCATTTCTCCATGAAAAACACACAAAGACAAGCACAAAGACAAACAATACATGGAGTAGTTGACATAATGCTCATATATATACATACATACATTTACATATACTTATATGTGCACACCCAGCTATACACACTCACATGTATTTGTGTTTGTGTGTTGGCTGTGATGGCGTCGGCTGGTAATGTTTTTACTCTGTGAGTCTGTGTGTCATCGTGGTAAAATGTGTTCCTGGAGACAACAGTTTTGAGGATTTTGCCAGGTTTTTATGTCTGCCTGTGGACAGGTTTTTGTCAGAGCATCACAACCGTGCATGATACGGTCATGAAACTTAACAGATGTGCAGTTAAGATCAAAATGAAGTTTGACGTTGGGTGTTGCCTGAACAAGGGTGCCAGAACTGGGGAGAAAGTATTAAAGGAACCAATCAATACAACAGTCCTGTAGTAACAACCCTGTGTTGATACATGACTGAGGTCTGATTGGAGTCTATAATTTGGAAATTACTTTGATCGACTGCATTACATTTACAAATGTTAATGATGCGGACAAAATATGAGAAACACCTTCCAATAAAATACCTCCCCAAACAACAGTGACACAAAAATCAACTTTAAAAGTTACCACACAGTTGAGTCAACACACAAGCATATAAAGCTGTTTACACAACAAATTATTCTGTTATTCTCTCGTTTATCATAAGCCCCATTAACACTGCCAGCTTTGAAGGTGGGAATCATGTGCCACAACTCCACCTCGCCTTCTGTGTGAAAGTTACAGAGGCAGAGACGGGGAACAGTTTCGTTCCACCTCTGATCCGCCACCGGAGTTGGTAACACAACCGTAGCAGAGGTGAGACGGCGTCTGTGTGAATCGAAAAGGCGACAGCGTGGGACAGGTGTGTCAGTCTGATGGTGTGCAGTCTGACAACTAAACAGATCCATCAATCATCAAATAAAAGAGAAATGTCCCATATTTAAACCCACAAAGCAAAGTTACGAGACCAAACAAAAGTCATGTGGTCGTGTATTCAGCGTATTATATGAGGAAATAAATACAGCATCCGTAGGTGAAAAGTGTCTCTCATCCTGTCTGTCCTACCGACTCCTTGTCACATTTCTGGCTAAAAAACAGCATCTGGGATGTGATAATGTGATGCAACTTAGACCAAAAAAACTAAACACACTATTGTGTTGTTGTAGTTTTTGTCTCTGGCAACTTGTCTTGAAAGAAATCACCAGGACGGTCAGCCTTCCTTAGCAAGGCTTCAGTGGACTTCCCCCCAGAAAACAGTATCCTTCCTCGCGAGTGAAAGTTAGACAGGGTCGTCTGTTCACTGATGGTGATTATGTAATTATGTAATCTAGAACAAAAAAAATATCCATATGATTTATAAACAATCACCAGATACATTTTTAGATTAACAGGTGGAAACTGGGGGAAAAACATTAAAACAAACACACGGATGTCAAAGTTATGATGTGTACCGCCAAGCCTCCTTTGGTTCTCCTTCGCAATGTGGGCATGTTGCATCAAATGACACACTGGAGTGGCTTTCCACCGGGCGAGCCTATAATGCGGGTTTGTTTTTGCCCTCAAGCCATCTGCCTGCAAGCAAGAGCTGACTGACAGAAAATGTATTAGTTCAATTGATTCACCTTAAACATGTCGGGCCAGGCCGTTTTTCTAGGAATATCAACAATGTTTATTTACAGCCTGCAGTATGTTGTGTCGACTTGTGGCTCGTGAACTCTAAGAGCACTTGAACTTATTTCACCTGGAAAAGGTCTCAAAGTGAAACTAAAAGAGAACAAGTGGGTAGAGGGTCGAATATAAATCTGATTTATTGTGTATTTGGACTTAAAGCGTTAGGCTTAGCTAAAGAGAGTCTTAACCAGAATTTACTACACAATTTGACTTAATGTACAAAGTGTTTTATGAGCTATTACAATATAAAGGGTATTATTTTGACCTATAAGAGAAAGGAAAAGGAAAAGCAGTACAAGTCTATAATTTATTACGCCCTTATACAGCAGTAGAGCAACTTGTGAAACAAATCATCTACAAATATGCTTCCTCTGGCCCAGACTCTCCTCTCCGCTCCACTCATGCATGGTGCGGGAGAATAGGCAGCACTCTTAATGGCATAGTAAATTGGTGTTGTCAAGAATGTAAATTCAGGATAAATGGGGTGTGTCCTCTATCTTTGTAAAGTGGCTCTTTTTCATCATAATGTCCATCCAGTAAATAGCTCTTTGTGTAACTGAAATCGATCCAGATCTTAAAAGAGTCACCAGGTTAATGTTGAGAAAGCATTATGTTAAACGTTTGTCACTCGACGAAAAGTCAAAGCAAAATCCCCATTACGACTTATTATGGCTAACTACTGAGTTACTTACTCAGTTCCGTGTATGTAAACACGTTATTATAATCTCAAACATCACTCATTACTACTGTGTTTTTGTCTTGACTATTAATCTGAAACACCATAATTTTGTTGTTGATTATCTCTTGGATTACTAACGGATTGCCTTAATCGGATCTGTTTCTGTGTTCATGGCTCTCAAGCGTTGCAGTATATTCATCTCTGCTGTTTATCATGATGCAAATCAGGCGATCGCTGCCAACCGATTTTGTGTCCATCGACCTGAGGAGAAGGGAACCACATTAACATAATCAATTATGGCGTGTGCATTCTTTATATTTAGTTGGCTTTTTTTTTGCTTCATTATGACTTTGAGAACACGTGGCACCATCAAATAATCGCCTGTGGAGTTAGATATTTTTTTAAAAAAGGGCCTGTCAATGAGTCTTGACATAAATATATCACAGTCTCACATCAGAAAGTGAAATCAGTTACATATCAGTACAGTGCTATGTTGCACTGGGGGGCACGCGCGCGCGATATGCAAGTAGTTCAGATGATTTATCCTTATAGAAAAAAGTAGAGCCTGCTTCCAAGCATTCTCATGCAGCCACACCCTTGCACCACTGCAGATCTGTCTGTTTCAGTAAAGGCCCTTATAAATCAGATGTGCCCTATAAGTCCAAGTATTCAGATTTATGTTGCTGATTCAATTCTCAGCAGTCCAAGCTAGAGTCTGGCACCTCCACACCTCTGGCACAATTTCCCAAACTTCAAGTCAAATTTGAGTGGAAAGCACCAGAAGGCAAATTTGCACAACAGTATCACCAGACTAATCCTGGAATGAAAACCCTTTTCGACGACCAATGCCACTGTTTTCAGATGTCTTTCTCCCTAAAATATTTGTAAAATCCAATCTCCTGCATTTAATTCAGTCTCACGCCACATCTCGGGGGGGGAACCCAGGCCCTTAAACACTCATTTGGGCCCAATCTCCTGCATTTAATTCAGTCTCACGCCACATCTCGGGGGGGGAACCCAGGCCCTTAAACACTCATTTGGGCTGCCAACAGTCCCAGAGAGTTTTAGATTGCCAAGCTGGAAAGTACACCTGTGTTTAAAGAATGACTAATTATATATGGTGCCATTTTCTGTTTTTATGTGTGACCTCGAAAGGCAGACCCATCTCCATCGTGGTTCTCTTTTTTATGTTTTGTTTTGTAAAGTAGTCAGTAGCAATCCATAACCAAATGATACACGCTCCCAATACAATAGCCGAAATAACCAATATGAATTCATCACATTATTGGTGAATAATATATACTGTTGTATTACGGTGTGTGTGTGCGTCATAACTAGTAACAAGCACTCACTGGGGCCCAATTCCCTGAAACAGTGTGACCTTTGATGAAATTAAATCAGTAGATTCGACAGAGCAGGCTTATGTTTTGTTTTTTTTTCACCTGATCTATGCGATGTGACAACAAAGGTGCGTTAGAAGCAAAAGATCACACATCGACAGATCGCTTCCTCTGAGCAGAGGGACAGATTTGCGCCTGTTTTCCACATACAGATATAACACATTCTGCCCCACACGCTGTATTCATCAGACACACCGGGAGTCACAATTTGTGCAAATCTTTGAAAGTAGCGACTCTCACCTTATTGGATATGCATGTTCATATATAACCTTTAGTTTATCAGGTAAAGTAATTGAGATTGAGATATCTTCTGCATCAGAGACCTCAGTACAGCAGGTTTCAGGGAGAATCAATCAAAAATCAAGAGGAGACATAATTGGAGGTCCATGATGGATTTGGCCTTCTTTTTTTAATGCCAGGGCTCATCTCCCCACGTTCAAAACTACTTTGCAGGGGGCAGCTTTACTGCATCCTAGGTTAAACACCGCCCAAGACCACTGTGATTGGTTTAGGGAGATGCAAACAAGCCAGAGCGTTTTTTCCCCCCTATACCAGAATTAGAGTTGGCGGAGCCAGCAATGACACAGTGCTGTGCAGAGAGATCTGGCTCTGGGAGACTAGTGTCCACACTTTTCAGTATTTGTCACTCGTGTTGATGCGTTCTCACATGTCTGAGGTCTGGTTACTCTCTGACTTATGAAAGGTGTCTCCGCATTGAATTGAGGTCTGTTTTTCTTTTCAAACCCTTCTGGATTCAGTTTGACTTCTGATTTAATTTTGTTCTCTTTGATGTTTCCCCTGCCTGACTACTACTCACTCAAACATGCAGAATATTGATTCACTTGGGATTGAATCATGTTTATGTCTGTCGTTACACATATAAATGTTATGGAGTAGTAACCCATCAAAGGAGACTGTCGTAGGATAGAAGGCCACGATAAATCTGCAGCATCACTCACCAGCTGATGGAAATGCGACAGGCCTGAGACACAAACAGCAGGTTTGTGTCTGATGAGAACGAGCACACTTATCGTCTGCCAACAAAGACGTTTGATTAAATGAGAACCACAATGTGTCTAAGCAAACGTCACTTAGATCCAATTTAAACTGTGATAGATTTGGAACATCACTGGTGAAGAAAATCAATAAAGAGAAACAGAAGATGAATTTTGGACTGTTGCTGTAGCCAGAAAAAGTGAAATGACTTTGGCTTTGAGTCAGTTTCATTACTTTGTGAACAAAGTTAGATATTTTGAAGAATGTGCTCTGCTCATAACAGTCAAGGTCAAAAATAGCGTTTTGTTTCAATCATTCAATGACATTTTTATTTCTCCTTCTTTTTATTTTAGTAAAGCTACAGGAGGAACATTTATGGACTACAGCCCAACCAATAAATCAGATGGTATTAACTTACCGCAAATATATGTGTCTGTGTGTAAAACGTGAAGCTGTGAAATGTCATAAAACAATTATTAGCCCTGGCCTTTTCACATTGAGGCCTTGAAAGTCGATCTCCAGTCTGAAAAATGTAATAACCTGCTTCCAGCAGGTTTAAAAGTCATCTGAAGCAGAAAGATCAATCAATAACTGCCTTCCACAGGCAGGACGGACTGATGTAGGAGCACAAATATCACGGTATCCAGTGGCCTGGAATACAGGTTAGTCACAGAAAGAAAAGGAAAAAAAAACATTCAGCCACTTCTTTCATTCTTCATGAAAGCATCTGCATTCATTATGTTTGTTGGAGCGTCTGTTCAAGTTTCCTGCCAACGTACCTGCTGAGTTGCAGGTGTTTAAGAAGGGAACATTATGACTCATTTAATTTCAATTATCACTTATAATTTCTTCCTGGGGTCCACATCAATATATTTACAGTCATGATACTTTCATCATAGTTAAACTGCACTGTGACGTATTCAGTGTTATGAAAAAGATAAAGAGATATGACCGAAGATTAGTAATTACTCAACAGACTCAAACAGCGTCAGTTTACTAGTTTAATGGCTCTAATCATCACACACAGATTCAATAAAGTTTCCATGATGCTTCCAGCAGGTATAAAGCAGAAAACAGCAGGGACAGTGATAAATGGCAGAGCTGCGTTTTTGAACAGCAGGAAGTATGACCACAGATCACCTGCTTGTTTTTGAGATGCAGATGCTGTGATGGGCTCCCTCAGGAGGATGTCCATTGACGTGCTTGTGTGTCACACTCATCCTCGTCCAAAAATGAAAAGCTTCTGGGATTTTGTTTCTGTTTAGAAACTCAACAAATCAGCTCTTCTGGGCATTATTATGTACTGAGTACTGTCAAAGGAAAGTTGTTGTGGCCCTGGCACAGGCATGTTTACCCGGGCACATCAGAGAAATGTTGGACACTGAATAATAACTCCTTTGAGGAGCTTGCACAGTAGGTACAAGACCATCTGTCTTTGTTTTTGAGCTTGAGAAAACTAGAGAGAGCTGACTGCAAATCTCATAAAAGTTTGTTTAAATAAATGTACAAATGTTGAGTGAAACCTCCAAAATCGAGTTGTAGTTGTAACTGATTAATACACAGTTCAATATTTACTTTATATATATATATAAAATATCATTTTACTTTCATGATTCTGGATTTTCATCAATTGAAAGTTGACTGAAGAGACGTTCACACAGTGCTTCCTCTTCACATTTCCTCTTATTCACACCTAAGAGAGTCTCCCATTGTTACCCACTGAGCCAGTGATGGGGCGTTCAGCGTTCATTTCTCTCTAGTTTCTGTTGTGTGAAATGCGGTCACAGAGAATACAGAGAAATTCTGAATGTGGATCAAGCCCGTCATATTGCGGTATATTTCTTATAGTTAATGATTTGATTGATTATATTTATTTGTTACTATTTTAACCTAATATTCTGCCAAAAGGTCATGTCCATGGTTCGCTGCTGCAGTTAGGTGCAACAGGAGCAAAGATGAATCTACTTTTTAATCCAAAAAGTTAAAAAGTAAATTCTGAGCTCTTCTCCCGTCAGTAAATGTCTCGGATCAGAGCAGAATCTGATGTAACTTTGAGTGTTTATTCCTCCAGAAGTTGTGGGTCTGCACGTGACTACTGCAGCCCGGCCCAGCCCTCCCCACACGAAGCTTGGTATATGTTTTGATTTTTTAAAAAAAGAAAAGCTTGGCAGCAGACATGACAACAACCACAATCAACTGTGCAGCACACAAAAATAGTGATAAAATAACAGAGTACAACAATGAACTGCCTGCATCCAGCGAAGAACTGCCCTTATATAGGGGGAAATATGTCATAAACTACATATTTCCATCATTTCACATACACTAACTATATTTAAACTGTTTATTCGTTGCCCATTTTCCAAGTAGTTTCAGCCTGATATGAGAATCCTCTTTTACAAAGCTCTAACTATGGTTTTTGGCAAGACTGACCCGTGTTTACTGAGTGTCTGTCTCTCACCACATGGAAATATCGTGTTATATGATTTTCTGATACACTTAATATCTCAGTTTTTCTTTGTTATGACAAACAAAACCTAATGGATTTTTCTTGGGCTAAATTGTCATCCCTTTCCAAGAATAACTGTTTACGCAAGTTTAGAGAGTCGCCCTGCGTTTGCAAACTGTCCCTGTTTAAAGACACTGAGCCGAGCTGTCGTCTGGTTTAACAAAACATTAATCACAATATTTGTGTTACTGGTCTCAGTATCTGGCTTTGAGTCATGACAGTTTGAATGACTGAGGATCAGACTCGGAGGGGGCGGGCTGCATCATCTCTTACTGTAGGTCAGCCCGATGGGATGCCTTTTTTTTTTTTTTTTTTTTTATTAATACTTACTGGATGATGAATTCAGAGCAGTAAAGACAAGGACTTCTGGGAAACAAATGAAACATCAGACTGAGACAGATCCGCACTGAGAGGGAGGAATCTGCTGTCTGTTCTCTCAACAACACAACACAGCTCAGTGAATAATTCATACAATGCCTCACCTCGACAGGGTCAGGAGCAGGAGAAATATTCCCTCCAGCTCAACCTGCCATCAAATCCGTCTTCTCCATGCTAACGCTGACAAAATCATTTCCTTACTCGAGGACTTACTTGATGCTCCTCTAACCTGATGGACTGTTGTTGGGTCTCTCGGGGGAGGTTGCAGGAGGTAACACATGGCCTATTGATGACTCCTTAGAAAAAATGGGTATATCTAATACATCTCAGCAGACGGAGGGTGATAATGAGAAACAAGAGGTAATTTTCTGCTTGATTTATTTCCACACATGTATGCAGAAGACAGCTTGTAATGCTGTGCTGGTACAGATTTTAGCCCCGAGTAAAGAACATGCACATGTATTCACCTTTGCGTGAGAATGGTGGGAGTTGCTGTACATACAGGAACATAAAGCATTCAAGCAATAATGTATCTATGGACACCATGTGTCTGTTGCTACACAGGCAGCCGTGATCTCTTTTCTTTTGTTTTGTACATTTATCTTTAATGGCTGTCAGTGGAAAATTGGCCACATTGGCTGATGTTACTGTAATACTTTTCTCTGAAATAATACAGACTGTCAAGCGTACGGTCGGATGAGTGTTTGTGGTGCCTCCAAGTGGGGTTTGTTTACTGTGTTCCTGGTGTGAATCCACTTCAACTATCCTCCTCTGACGTATTGAGTTGACATTTTCTGACACCGCTGTTCAAAACATACGCTGATGTCATTAAAATTCAGGCGCCCATGTGAGCTTGTCTTTTTTTGTTGGTTCCTCCACTAAAATATTTATTCTCGGGCTGCAACTAATTCTTATTTTCATTGTCAATTAATCTGCAGATTATTTTCTCTGTTTTATCCATTACATTAATCGACCATCCAGGGACCGTAATTGGCCGTTTTTCAGCATGGCTGGCAATGACCAGCCAATCATTGTCAGAAATATCCAATTGTGTGATGGTTAGATGAACACACATATTGAATTTTCCAACAATAAAAGGGTACTAAATTGTTGTAATATTTCTGAGTTCAGAATTGGCAGGTCAGACTCTTAAAGGACTCGTAACTTGTATTAGTAATAGGTGCATCTCTCGTTTTATGTCTATAAAATGTAAGAAAATGCAGAAAATGTCAGTCAGTATTTTCTAAAGAACAGAACAACGTCCTCAAGAACCTAAACATATTCAGTTTACTTACACAGAGGAATAAAGAAGCCAGAAAAGATTAACATTGAAGAAGCTGGAATAGAGAATTTAGACTTATTCTTAAATAAATGGTGCATATGTAAGCACAATTTCATTATCCTTGCAGAACTGTCTCCTGCCAGCATCACTCATGACCTTTTAAATTCAAAGCCACTGAGCCGTGCTGCTGATCAATATCTACTGTAACAAGGATGCAGATACTTAAAGGCTCATGTGGGCAAAGCAGCTGCTCTGCCTTTATTTACACCTCTGCTAACAATAGTTTATTTTCAGTATGTTTGTGTTTGCAGTTTGAACCATATCAGTTAAATGTTACCTTAAAGATGAAAAAGCTGGTGAGAACAGCCCATTGCAGCGGGAGTTTGATTGGAAGGTGAAGATGCGGTATTTCAACACTCCATTCGTTACCTCAAAATAAAGTAACACATCTGAACTTTACTGGAGAGGATGTGGATTAATAGCGGACCTCACACATATATTCTGGGATTTCCAAAAACTGCTCAATTTCCTGAGGAATATTTGGGGGGAGGTCGGGCAGATTTTAGGCATTAATTTAACTTTGGATCCTGCACTATTGATTGTGGGTATACCCCCTGAGAATATGACAGATAGAGGCATGATCTCCTTACTGAGGATTTTGCTTTTAATACGCAAAAAGACAGTAACAGATTCCTGGCTGAAGCCAGAGGCACAGAGAATAGTGCAACGGAAAGACAGGGTACAACATGTCTACATCATGGAAAGAATCACAACCAGATCCCAGGTGAAAACAAACCGGCACCCGTGATACAAGCAGTACCAGAATTATAGCCATCTCTTTTTTCTTTTTGGTCATTTTGTTTTAATGTTTCCATTTGTATTTGTGCTCTGGACAAACATATATCCTTTCGTCTGTTTTCTGTAATTTGGGCCTAAAATGGGACTGTCTAACTGTATTGTCAGTATAAGGTTGATGGGAACTGCGGGACAACTGTTGGCACTAGGGAATCACCCTTAACAAAGAGAAAAGGACTATTTATATTAACAGTCACAGAGACTTAGGGACTACTTGATTGGACCAGGGGCACGTGTTTATACATCTCCACATTGCTATTCGATATGTGTTGTATGTTTTGCTGACCGAACATGTGAAATAAAAAGTGAGTTTAAAAAGAAAAGAAAAGCTGGTGAGAGTCAGTATGTTTTTAAAGATTTGGTATTAATTCAGCCATTTGATGGAGTACATTTGATTAAACCTTTTGCCCTGAGCCATAGTGATTTTTCCTTTCCGGCCAGAACATAATTATATTTAATAGCAGCTGTGATGTGTTTCAGCAGATAACATCCGCCATGAGTCAGATTACAAAGAAGCATTGGAAAATGTCCTAAAAAGGTCTGTTTTCAGGTGGCTGAGGCCAGTTGCGTGTATGTGTTAAAGTAACTCACCACTTACAAGATTGACCCCTGCTGCTTTTTTCTAGTTTTCCCAGAACAGAAGCAAAATTGACATAATTTAAAATCAATACAGGACTAATTACGTTCTTTCCTTTTTTATAATGTAGAGTGGTTGAGAGAAGAATGGGATTGAAGCCATTCAGATGTGTAATTGTCGTTTTCTTTCCGTCTGACTGTGTTGGAGACCTAATTATAGATATGCTTTTAGCAAATTGTAGTCCTGATTTTCTCTTTTTATTGGCTGTCAAATAATAAAAAAAGACTAGAAATCTGAGTTTTAAAATGCACTACCGAGAAGAGGACAATATTTTTAGCCCACTGAGGAGTAAACTGGGACACTTGTCTGTCTCTGTGTGCGAGCTGGCGTGGCTGAGGTTCAGGGCTGCAGGACCATTTATAACGACCGAGGCGTGTTTGACGTGCTATAAAAATGAACATAAATGTTGGAGTCCATTACAACTAAGCTATATAATATGACACCGTATATGAAGTGTGATACTCTGAAGGTCAGCTTACAGCGGAGTCATTTGTTGTGTGGTTCATTTGGTTGTCTCATTCAATCTGCTGCTATTTCAAGGGCTAATACATCCGTTACGCTAACATTAAAGGGCAATGTGCTCCGTTCAACACATTTTGTCGTTGGTGACGCTGTGGACACACAACCAGATCTGTACTGGGATTGTGAGGTGCAGCTACTTTCCTCATAACTCTCTACAAGTCCTTGACACAGACGGGGCTTTATTCAACTACAATCAGGTTTATTTGCCTTTACTCTACACACAGTAATTTACGAGGAAAATAAAAGTCAGTCCACACACTGACTGTGAAACATACTGTTGCTGTTAAACAGCAGGTCCATACTCCATGCACACAAGCTGGTTAATGTGTGAGAGAGTTAATGGGTTCAGTGTTTATTCACCGTCTAATCAGGAACACATCCAGACCTGCTCCCAGTGTTTGACTAGATACTGATTTACTTCACCAAACCAACGACTCCCACAATCCAGACGTATAATTGTTCTGGATGTTACAAAACTACAAAAAAGTTTTGATAAACCACTGTGCTGCCCTCTGTCTCAATTACAGTTTTGAGACAAGACATGGTTGGTCAAAGTTTACAGCCTGCCATGCTGTTGCTATAAAAGTGACAAAGTGTGCGACCTTAGCTTCGAATGGAAAAAAAATGAGGCAAAAGCCGACCAGCACATCTAAAGTTCACTGATAAATATATTATATTGTGTTTATTTTTACAAAACCTGAAATGTAAAAACAACAAGCTGTGGTACTACATGGGGTTATGCCCTCGGCTATTCCTTGGCTGTGAGCAGTCTGCACTGGTTGCCTGGCAAGAAATCGTCCATGTGTAAATCCACAGCATGTCGTTCATTTAATTGTCCTCTGTTCATTTTCGTGTAAGGTACATGGCAACACTGGCTTGAGGTGAAATGATAACTTCAAAGGAACATGTTACCAGTTTCCTATAGAGCAGTACCTAGAGGCAGATTAACCGCCCACTCTTTATCTTTTGCTACGTTCATCTCTTTGGCCAAAATAAATGAGCTGTTTCACACAATTTCTGGTATCTCAAGTCTTTATTTCAAACTGCTGCCATATTTTTCTTCATGTCACTAACACAGATAGTTGTTCTCTTAGCTGTAAGCCTCTTATCTAACAATTTGCGCACATTAACATCATCTCAGACTTCAGATGTGATGGAGTGCAGATGGCCTCCAGTGAATGCAAGTAGCTGTTTTTTTTTGTTTTTTTTTACGCTGATGCAACATGTTCGATTCAGCCATTAGGCGCCACAACGGCCACTTCATGTTTATACTGAAGTCTTCTGCCTCATACTTTGCTAAATAATGTGTGTTATCACCAGTTAAACAGTGGATGGAAATTCATAGTCACATCTGTAATAAAAACAAAAGACACCAGAAGCCCACACAGCCACATTATAATCTCTAATGCTTCCCGTTTATGTGCTGGTCAAAGACGTTTATTGATGTTGAAGACTCATCTGATGAGTTCTTCCAAAAAAAAGGCCATGGCTGACAGACACTGAGAACCTGCACTGAATGATGTGTAACCACACACACAGGGAGGGTTGAGAGCTGAATTTCAGACCCTTCAGTCGCACCTCTACTTTCAAAGCATAGCTTCAATCCTGTTTCCATTTAGACCACCAGTTTACCCTCAGAGGAGCAAGTTTCAGTCCTCTGAGGTGGTGTTTGTGGCTGCTAAGGCTGAATTCAGAAGCTCCTCAGAAGTGTAAAACCCATTACATGGTCGTAGGTTACAAGAAATTAAAAGTTCCCGGGAAAGAAAATCTTCCAGAGAGAGAATGGAAACCTGAAGTCTCCCTGTGGAAATGTTATTGATGGCTCGGTCATTAGAACAGCAACTACCTCATTTGATCCATCAGCTTAAAACCCCAGTGCGCAGGCCCTTCACTACCAGGGCTAAATTGGTTTTGGCAGATCGACTTGCTACGGTTACTGATGCTGAACTCGTATTTGTACAGCGGGGCGGTTGAGAGGAAGTGAGAGACGCTGAGACTTATACTGCAAACTGATTTTAATGGATTTGTCGGTTACATAAATGACATTGATCTAGAGTGGTCCGTCCCAAATGAAGAGTGTGCTTGAGCAGCAATGTGATGTGTGACTACAGGAGGAGGAGGAGGAGGAGGAGAGTGCCTGAGTGAAACACAACAAAAAAACAATGCTTCCCTGGGAGACATTTTGCTTTTGTCATCGACCCAAATGCTTTGACTCGAGTTCAAGACCACACATTAAATGTTATTCTGAGCTTGTTCATGCGTTCGGTTGTTACTATTAAAAAACCAAAAAACCTCAAACATTGCTGGAGAATGCTGCTCCAAAAAAGGCATGAGTCCCAAACAGTTTTTTCTTGTGTTTTTTTGCAACGTCCAGCCATTTCTAGTCATCATTTTTGAAGCGAGACATTCTTAATATAAAAATGATTTGAATGGCAAAGCAGTAGATGGCAGTGAGGAGAAAATATGGCTGATTTTTGGACAGCAGGTGGCAGCATTAGCTTTTTTCTGTATGAGTCTGTTAGTCAGAGTAATTAGAATGTATTAATACAAACTATAGGAGTTAGAATTAGGAGCTTACAGCTGCAGATGTACTAAAAGGGGAAGTCATATAAAACTTTCCATTCAGAGACCATTTTGTGCATCAAAACTAAAATGCAGCCTGAAGTGCACAGGTTTTTTTTTTTTTTTTTTTTTTTAGCAAGATCATACAGGAAATGTTTGGTGTTTTTCCTCCAGAAGCTCAAACAGTTCATATCAGCCTTGACTGAATAAAGTCTGAATTAAAACAAAAAACAAACATATAAACAAAGCAAAAACCGGCAAAAGATAAATAAGATTACAACCGATGTTATAGCAAAATAGGCATGAAAATGTTTCCTGTGTGTTATTCATAGAAAGCATGTTTTTTCTTAAAGTTGTTCCCTGATAGGTGAATCTCTTCCGTTTGTGCACTGAACAGAGGTATGTTGATTCGCGCTGATTTAAGACTTCAGGTACCTCCGGGTCCTCATCTGCCTCGACGATGCTCCTGAGGACACTTCACTTCTTTGGATGCTTTTTAACAGACAAGAGGCAGAGAAAATTTGATGAGTGAAATCAATAGTCATTCGGTCCACATCCAGGAAGCAGCAGGCATGAAGCTACAGTTAATAACATGTTAGATGATGAGTGCAGTAAAGGCGGGATGAAAAGCTGATAGACACAGAACCCACTGCAGAAAACAGTTCAATAAAAATACAAAAAAAACATTTTACAGCTACAGATGGTAAACTGCTCCAAACCACTCATAACTTCCAAATAATTACCGGTAACCAAGAGCCCAGTGTGTGAGTCTAAACTAACCCTGGGATGAAGACACTTGACTGGAAATGTAACTGCCTGCCCCAATCTGACCTGCTGTCCCAACCAATTAAACGCTTCAACCATCAAGAGGTGCCTCTTCCGGGGCCCACAGACAGTCATTAGAGGTATCTGTCTCCATTTAATTTCCATTTGCTTCAGATGGGCACCAGAGGGACTCAGAGACATTATCTGAACCCTGAGGAGAGGAGGTGCAGGCTGCAGTGCAGGATATGGCTGCATGAGGTGGTAAAAAGGAGTTTGAGGGAACTGAAACGTCTCCTCTGATGGTACTGCAGTCAGTAGGTGGGAATTGGTGGCAAATCATCCGAACACTAGAGGTCAGTTAATAGAGTTATAATGTGTTAAAATCTCAACCAGCGTGGATCTTCATGAGCCAGATTGAGCTGATGCACTCTAGCTTTTTCATTAGATTCTACCCCTCCTCCGTGCTGAATATAAAAAAAAACACACATCCACAACCTGGAAAGAAAAACAATGATTCGATGAGGAGAATCTGTGTTTGATAAAAACCTGTGCCGCTGTTCCAGGGCAAAGAGAAACGCAGAGGTGTAATAAAACCTCAGATGTCGACAGCAGCCATACGAACAGAGAGAAAACGGCATAGATGTGCAGATGTCTGGATGAGAAGAGCCAGATCTGAGAGGCAGCGGTGCACAGAGGTGACGGAAAGTGAAGCCGACTTTTCCATATGTAAAGAGAGAGCGGCAAGGATGATGTTTTTCTGTAGGTTTACCCGCAAGCTAGCATCACCTTGGTTCCCTGTGGGATCTTTTTTAAATGATGATTTAAATCACTCTGTGGCAAACAAAAGTTTACAGCACTTAGACTTTTGTTCAGCAAGACAATCTTCCCAGGTAAAAAAGCAAAATACAAACTACACCGCAGTTCCATGACTTATTGTAACCACTACAAAGCTTCTAATGAGGGGTGTCGTGATATCTCCATTTTCACAACAACTCTGATATAATAGAATGCTGATATCATGTCAATAATACACATGTGATAATATCGTCTCAATCATCCAGGGAAGATATTCAGCCGTCTGCATCTTTTGTTTATGAGTTCATCTGGTTGCCACTTTGCTAGTAATTGAGTAGCTGATAGTGATTCTTCTTTTGTAAAATGTTTTACACTATGGTTGTAGACTCCTCTCGCCCTTCACTCGTATTTAAAGAGCAATTTCTTCCGTCTCTGAAGCAAGAGACAAAACACTGTAAACAAGGTAAAGTAAAGATTTGATTGCTCACATTGTTTAAACTGTTGTTTAACTGTAGATATCACAATAATATCATTTTCATTCATTTTACCACCATGAACATGTGGTGAAAATCTGATATCATGACTGTCCTACTTTTTACAACACTAAACTATAGACACTTCACTATAAATTGATCAGTCCTCATGTATTACAGGCAGAGGGCTAGAAAAGTTTCCACTTAAGTCGGCTTGTAAAGACAAGTAAGTAGATGAGTCCGTGCTCGGTGTGATGCTGTTGTCTTTTTAAAACGACACATAATTGTTTTATAATTCATATGTGGAGTATTTAATGAAGCTTTTAGGTTGTAGAACACAACATGAAAATCTCTTAAGCTTGTGCTGACCACAGACCTCATTTCACCCATTAAAAAAACCCCACTGGCTTCCTGATGAGGGAACCTAAACTGCAAAAATGCATTCATTCCTGCAGCACTCTATAGGGTAACACAAAAGAGAGTGACCATATCAATAATATAAACTCTGACGGATTTGCTGAGCAAGTGCAAATGGTGGAATATCCCCCAGTGGACTGCACTGATAGGGTCTTACCCCAGACTGAAGCAGAGACACAGAAGCCTCACAGCGTGTGATGGATCTGCTCGTGCAGCCGGGGAATTGGGGTTTATGGGATGGGTGGATACAGCCGCAGCCCTCTACAAAGAGCACAGCGCTGTGCAACCACTGCATACCTAACTCAATCCTGGTCTGCAATTCTTCCTGGCCTGGCTCCCCCCTAAATATTCCCAAGATAATTGCCACTTCTTGTCCAGGCCAGATTTGTCTTCATTCTGACAGACGGGGCCGCCTTCTGCTCCAAGTATAAAGTTGGTTGTGTGCTCGGAACTGTGCTTTAGTGGTAAACAAGAAGCAGCTTGCCTTGGGAACTGATTCCTGGTTGTTGTAAATTAGCTTATTAACTCTATTTTTGATAAAGTTTATAAAAATATATTGTGAATGCACATGTATTTTCGTTTTTTTCTTTTTATATCAGATTGTGACTCACTTGATATCCCACACCATTCTGAGATTAGATATAAACCAGTTAAGCACACAGAGTCCTTGGTGCTTTTATTCTCTGATTAATCATTAGCTCGTCACGCGTCTGCCGTCTGGGTCCCCTTCACCTCAAACCTTTAAGTGTAAAGTGAGAGGTGTTGCCGTAGACAGACGGTCGCGCATCAAATACAAACCGCTTTTTTGTGAGATTTTCTGTTTGGCAGAGTTCAAATTCAGTGTCGACAACACCGACAGTTCCATAGCCACAAACCTAGATGGCAGTGTTTGGCACTCAAATAATGCAGAGTATCGTGGATGTTACTTACAGCTGCATCCAGCGCCTGCCCCAGGTCCTCAATGATGTCGACCTCATCCTCCAGTCCCACAGAGAGTCGGATCAGTGTGTCGCTGATCCCCAGGATGCTCCTCTCTTTCTCTGGCACTGATGCATGAGTCATAATCGCCCTAAATTATGACAGAAGATGAAGCCACTCCGGTATGAGCCAAACACAGAACAACATCCTGCTGTTTCAATAAAGATTAGAGCAGAGGCATTGACTTCATAATGGAAATAAATAGTCTCAATTAAAATGTGAATCTGATAGCGAGTTTGTTCTTTCCTTGATCTCTGCTGCCCCCTTGTGGTGCTATGTGTTACATTACATCTGAGATTACAGTGACTGAAGGTTTTTAGTGTAGTTGAATACCAAAACAATATATTTTTTAATAATCATTAGTAACTTGTAAAGTTATTGTTATTACAGTTATTTGACTTTTAACAATGACATACTTCACAATCAACAATAGCTTAATAAATGGTTTATAAAGCATTTAATTGTTTAACAGTCAAATCACTATTCACTTACATTTAATTGGCTGTCATTTTTCCATTTATATTCATGGTTATTATAAAGTGTCACCAAATACACTGTCAAGAGACTAATTCTCTAAGGATACTTACGGATGTTCTGCTAAACTTTCATAGCCACCGAGACTCTCAGCTACTGCAAAAATCTATGATGGGAACAAGACAGAGATCAGGAAGTGAAACAAAGTGCAGGACATAAATAATGTGTACACCACATTTAAATAGGAGGAATTGAAAAATCAGCTCATGTAAAAAGAACAGACTAAAGAAACCACTCAAAATGTGGTGTCATTTTTTGATTAGGATCATTTTCAAAGACGTACCAGCGGTTAGCATGCAGAGGTCTGCCAAAATATAACATGGTGCTCTCGGGACAAAAGGAGCAATTCAAAAACAATCTTTGAAAGTCTTTTATGTGGTCATAAAATTTAAACAGTGCATTCCTTAAACATTGCATTGATGCACCTTTGTAGTTTTTTCATTTAGTTGTCCCATCAGTCTGATGAAAAGCCCCTCCATACTGACATTACCAACATTAGTGGGTAACAACCAACAAAACATTTCAATTTACTGCCAAATTACTTTGAGGTTACTGAGGAAGGCGGAGGCGTGCTCGAGTTTCCCCTTGATGTAGAAGGTGATCATCCCCGGACATCCGGTGCACTGTCTCTTCATCACCTCGTGCTGAGGGTGAGAGGGCAAGCCTAAGTCCAGTGAGAGGAAACATGAAAAAATAAAGTCAGGTGGTGATTACAGGATGTCTCACTTCACTAAAGCAGGGACAGACTGAGTTGTGTCATTTCATAGACAGTGTGTAGGTTTGATGACACCAATGTTGATTTCAAATAAAAAAGTGTATAAAGGTTTCCTTACCCGGCCTGTTTGCATCTTTGGTTAAATGCTATTCAAATACCTGCAGATGTAGACCTATGGTGTGGCTGCATTATGTCAACAGAGACAATGAGCTGGAGTTAATGTATTTAAGAAGAGGAGAAAGGCCTCAACTTGCAAAGTGTGGAGCAACAACATCGTGTTTTGAAATCTCCTTCATCCACCATGGAATTAAAAGTAATCGCAGGGACTTGTTTGTTTTGAAATGTGGCTGTGAGCCATAACAGGCCTATCTTAACAATAAGCTGGTATGATATGGAGGTGAATGATCGGGGTTATATAAGAGTGGTTATGGTTATATTGCTACACTGCTGATAGTTCACCTGGGAAGATGACTCGCTCCACTCTCGGATCAGCCTCCAGAAACTTGGCAGCAGCCATGCCGTTTTTGAAGTGCCGCTCCATCCTCAGGTGTAGCGTCTTCAGTCCTCGGTTGCAGAGGTAGCAGTCAAAGGGGGAGGGTACACCGCCCAGGGCTGAACCGAGGCAAGAAAGCAAAAAGGTCACAAAGCCGCCCAAAACCCAGATCAGGCAAACGCAGCAACAAATACTTCTTCTGAGAAGGAAGTTTGGCACCAGGAGCATGGTTTGGTTGTTTAATGAGTGAATGTAGGTCAGGTAGAAATAACCAGGCCACCAAATACTGAGAGTGGCAGAGTAGCAACACACGACAGTGGAGGTGTTCGCTTTCTGAGATGTGTGTCCTTCAATGTACTGGTTAAACTGGGGCTAACAAACATTTGGCCTCTCGGATGATAAATGACTTAAACCATAAATCAATCAAGTCAAGATATTTGATGACTTTCTGTCAATGTCTAAGTACTAGTCCACGGATTGGTAGACCTAAAGTTTTACTAGTCGACTCACCATTTTGCAGAAACTTCAGTCGCTCGTACAGATCGTCCCGGTTGACAGAGACCAGGCCCATCACCACATCACTGTGACCTGTCGATTCAAAATGCAGGAATAAAAGACAGGCTGATTAGTTTGATCTTTTATTTAGCCTTTACTTGACCAGATCAGTCCTATTGAGATCACAGATCTCCTTTTTATGAGAGGGGCCTTGCCAAGGTGACAGCAACAAGGGGTAACAGCACTGAAATAACACAGCACACATTAAAATATCATACATACAACCTGGACTCAAAGGATTTCAACTCAGTGGTACAAAATAATTTGGGAACGACAAATCAGAAAGAAGAGAACGCTGATAGTAGGAATAGGAAACTGAATGGCTTTGTAAATAAAAACATACCAGTGACAAGGCATTCACCTCAAGCAGACCAATTCACTTTAAAAAATAATACACCATTAACACAACATCTTTGATCGTGTGCAAATTTTATGAAGTAAATCTGATCAGTTTTCAAATAAGGTTTGTAATGTTAAGAATAAAGTCAAAATAAAAACGGCACAGATTATTTATATTAGTAATGATTAGATTTGTAAGATTAAATAACATGAGCATGTTTTAGCTTTCCATGTCTACAGTGGCTGTTTGTCCTTGCACAATAAATGTTTGATTTAAATGCTGAGGCAGATCAAGCCCTGCTCTCAATGTCCTGGACCCTCTAATTATAACATACTTGGTGAAAATTACAGACTACAGATCCTCAAAATTCTCCATTTTCTTCACAAACTGTTTTTACCCGTGATTTACCTTCCAACACTCTGACATGTTCTTGTAAACACTTCAATTACATCTCACTTGTGTAAAATGACAAAATGGACACAACCTACCGTTCATGTATTTGGTGGCTGAATACATGCATATGTCAGCTCCCAAAGCCAGGGGGCGCTAAGGAGCGAGAGTACAAGACAAACACAAGAGTTAATCAATGACCAAGTTTCTACTTCAACGGGGGCTCGAGTGCAGGAAATGATTAAAGCACCATTTCAAAATCTAAAGAGCGTGAAGTGCACATCTGTTACTCTGACCTGGAAATAGGCGGACATGAAGGTGTTGTCTACGACCACCACTATGTCTTTGTTCTGTTTGTGGACCAACTCCGAGCAGGCCCTGATGTCGACGACCTTCATAGTGGGGTTGGTGGGTGTCTCGATCCACACCAGCTACACCAAGAAAGAGATACGGGTATCTGATTATGGCAGAGTAGAGGAGTGATATGGGAAAAGGTGCGCCAAACAACAGCCAACACACAATATGCTGATTCATAATGACTGTTTCTAGTTTGCCAGAATGATGCATCCGATTATGCAACTATCTAGCAAAACCAGCTCTGAAGCTGCAACTTTAAGAACTTTAAGAACTGTCTTTTGATCATTTTAGTTACAGAATAAACAAATCTATCGGGATGGAGGCCACACAATGCAGCAGCACACAAAGAGCACTTTATTCTTGGTATCCTTGACTTACTTTAGTGTTGGCCTTCAACGCAGCCTTCAGCTCCTCCAGTTTTGTACAGTCAGCAAAAGATACCTCCAGGCCAAGTTCTCTGGCAATTTTTTGGAAGTAGCGGTTTGTGCCTAGCAATTGAAAAGAGACACATACTCACAAAGTGCCATTTTACGCTGGTGAATAAAGTTGTTGGAATATATTTTTTTTCTACACAGTAGTCCAAGTTACAAATGGAGTCGTACCTCCATAAACATCATCCATGCAGACGATTCCATCGCCGGCCTTCAGCATGTGAGTGATGGTCACTGTAGCTGCCAGCCCAGAGGCAAGAGCGAGGCCTGCGGGGGGAAAAGCAGGGAAGTCAATGCGAGCGTTTTAGAAACGGAAGCTGCTTTTTTGTATATCATTTATCCATTGATGATCTAATTTGTTAAATACAATGTCATTAATAAGTCTACTGTCTCTCTAGAATATGCCTGCTGTGATTATGTGAGTGCCTGTTAAAACAATCGACCACTGTCGAAGTCAGCATGTCACCAAAGTAACTGCCAACTGTAGCAGTCGTCGGCTGTAAGCAGTGTTACTTACAATACTTTGCTCCATCCAAAGCAGCCACAGCCTTCTCCAGACAGTTTCTTGTAGGGTTCCCACTCCGGCTGTATTCAAACCCCTACATAAAGACATGGTTATAAGGCTTTTACAAGAATGTACTGTGTTCAAACAACAAGAAGCGGGTTGCCCCAAACAAAAGTGTGCATTAATCTGATGTAATTTGATGTTTTACCCCCTGCTGCACTAGAGCACAAAATATTGCTTGCGGCCGTCATAACTTCTTTATCACCATAAAAACCCAGCTGGATGGCAGCACACAAATCTGTACCTGTATCAGCTTGCCTCTCTCACAAAGAGCAACATGAGTGTCTTTTATTGGATAATCTGTTAATAAGCAAGTTTGTGCACAGGACTTAAAACTGTGAGAACCAGTCATACCACTGAGTAACTTCAGACAGTGGTTATATGAGCTCATTGTGTTTGCTCCATGTGTGTACAGTCACATTGTTTTGCTGTTAATATGAGATAGATCCACTAGTTTAAATGAAAAACAGTTTTTGGATCATATTGAAGTGTTAGGCAATTCAAACGGAGGTTTGTCAGTTTTCCGCACATGTAACATTAATACAAGCCATGTTTGTGTGAGTGAACACTGGAGGCTGCTGCCTTTAGTCACACATGGAGCTCAAACAGCCTTGAGTTTGGGTTTGTGTAGTCTGTCCGCAAACATGACCATATGTAAATACATAGGAGAAGAGCAGATGGTGGATCAGCTTAACATTGCTGCTCTAGTTTACTGGTATTTCACAAAACTGAATAAGCAGCTGAAACTGTTTTGAAAAGGTGAAATATCTTTATCGAGCTTTATTCAAATTGCAATAGAGGTGTTGTAAGCTCAGTAGGAATGTTGTGGGAGTATCGGGCTGACGTACTAGGGATTTACAAGAAAAAAAAAAGGCCAAAAGAGGTCAGGAGATCAGCGTGAGTGCGATAGTGGGTTGGGGGATTTCTTTTAAGTCTGGTAATTTCATTGAGGATGCATTTTTAGCTCTTAATGCTGCACATATGCCTCGAGGTTAGTCTTAAAACAGGCAAACATTAAAGACAATCATTCATTGTGCCTCGGTGACCTGGTCTACCAATCAGTAATTTTATTGGGGATGTGTGTGAGATTGTGGAAACATGGCACTTACAGACCTGTGATCTGATCATTGACAGAGACTAATGACAGTTGTAAATGTCAACCTTGCTTAGAGGAAAAGTGCCAACAGCCTTGTTTAAACTACAACTGGAAACTGATAATGATGTGTGGCGAAAACCTGAACCTCTATCCCACACAGCGTGGTTGTTGTCGGGTATTTCTCAGTATGGCCTTGGGTGTATTTGGACAACAAGGGAGGAACAATTAAGTGCTCCAATTTCAAAATCGACTGATGACGCAGAGGAGCAGCCACATAGGTGGTCATTAGTTTGACAGTTGGTACAGGCTTATGACACACACAGGCTACATTTATTACATACTGCCCGTACAGCCCTATATTGTACATATCTGTGAGTATTTGGGTAATTCCATGGCAACTTTCAACACGTCTATTAAATTCATGGGGTTTTGCAAAAACACTCCAAGCCCCTTTTTAGTTATGAGTTCGACCCCTCAGAACTGAATTTCATATTTTTTGTGATACTTCGTGTCTGTGTAAAGCCTCAACAATTGGCTTTTTTCACTGGATTGGCTTGAAACAGACTGAGGGCGAAATTTCTAAAAAATGTGCAACTTTGAAGTGTCACATAAATGTAATCAAACTTTTAACATGGATTTTTTTTTTTTTTTCAGGAAATTCATTACATTTACTGGGAGTAAGTAGGTGAGTTGGTACGGAATGACCCATTTATACACCACTCAAAACTAGTAAGGGATATTGGGGCAATAAAAGTCTAATAGACGTGTCTCATTATTTGCGTGAAACAATGAAATATCCCTGGATAATTTTGAGTAGTACTTATCTGTGTCTTTCCAATGACAATACAATACAGGACAATATACAGACCTCCATTTACCATCTATACGACCAGGCAATACTGTTCCGCATACATTTAAAATATGATCCTAGTTTCTGCGAGCAGGGATGCCCATTGTCACTGTATGTACTTCTAATGACCATGGAAATATTACATTAAGATCTGAAGGAGATCTAGAGGGACTTGAACTTTTCGCGAACAAAGACGTCGCTTCATGAAG
Organism: Diplodus puntazzo; assembly: GCA_963678695.2. Classification (NCBI taxonomy): domain Eukaryota; kingdom Metazoa; phylum Chordata; class Actinopteri; order Spariformes; family Sparidae; genus Diplodus; species Diplodus puntazzo. Next base: position 17,773,380 of record OZ023163.1, read on the forward strand.
ATTACACAAGTTGGCCATAGGTGGCTCCTTCTCTTCATGTTCTTCCGTTATGTTACTCCACACTTTCCACAGAGCACCAGACTAGATCACATACATTAAACAAATACACTCTGACATAAGATATCGTGACGGTTTCCCATCCAAACCCATCAGCTGAATATTGATCTGCAGCTCATGTTCTTCCTCGCGGAATACACTGATCTGATTATAAAATAGTCTGACTGAGGCACGTGCACACACTCTTCCTCCTCACCCCCTGCTTTAAATAACCAAGGCACGCCGGGAGGCTACTTACGCAGTGGTTTCCTGGTGCGTTCTGCTTGAACGTGGTGGACAGAGAAATCGGCGGCACCACAGCCATTGACTTCCACTGCTCCGGCTCCTGGCCGACGTGAATCGCCTCTGTGGCGAACGACTTGAAGGCCGTTTTGAAGCCGGCGAATACGTCGCTCTGCCCGTCTTGTTTGTGATTCTGCTCCATGACAGTGCGCGTACGCCCCGACCGTGAACTTAACGGACCGGAGGAAGAGTATGCATTACCTTTGTATGGTACGGGGGGGGGGGGGACCATTTAACGTAGCCGTGCGCTGTGCTCGTCCCCGTCAGCCAATCAGCGCTCATCAACAAGCAGTGGAAGGCGCCGATTGGCGGTTGAGCAGGGGCGTCGAACCCACGTGATCCCTGCACGTTGGAGGCGTTCTGACTGTATGTACTGATGTAACGCTTCCTGTCGTTTGAGTCAGAGAGGGCACATTTTTATGTCATTTACATTTACATGCTTTTATTTACCAAATTTACTTCATCAACTCATCGAAGCTAAATGTAAATGATGTTTTTAGAGATAACTTGAGAATTGTGCAAAAAAAAAAAGAGTGCCCTATGAAATGTCATAATCAAAATTCTGTCAAAATCTGAAAAGAAGCAACTAAATAGAAGGAACAATATCTAAACTGTCTACAATGATCAGGCTTAACTGTTGTTGTGGTTGTGGAATGACTCAGTGACGTGTGCATTTTTGTTCCTGGTCGGGCACACAACAAGAGGTTCAGCTGTGTTTCCATGCTTGAGCTATAGGGGGAGGACGTGCCTCACTACAAGCCTGTGCTGCTTCACCCTGTTTAAACGTGGACAGGTAGATGCTCCAGCCAAAACGTAGGTGTCACTGAGTTCACCTGCATTGTGCAGTGGTGGAATAAGTGTTCAGGTCCTTCACTTATGTAATAGTCCTAATATCATGCTGTCAAAATATTCTGTTACAAATAAAGGTACAAGTATCTAAGTGTAATCGAGAAACTGAAGTAGTCAGTGCAGCAGTGTTTGTAATAAGTAAAAGAAAGAAAATCTGCCAGTGGAGCAAGAAAAAACATCTAACATTTATTTCACTGAAATGCCAATTTATAGATGATTTTATTTCTTATATTAAGTGTATGAGATGCTTTTGAATAGCAATATGAAATATCATTGGCAGGAGTCTGGATTAATCTTTTTTTTTTTTACTTCATTCATCAATTTAATTTTTGGTTTGTAAAGATTCAGAAAATAGTGAGAAAATGCCATCACAATTACCCAGAGCCCAAAGTGAAAACTTCACAATGTTTGTTTTGTTCAACCAAAAGTTCAGAGTCATGTACAAGTATCTCAAATGTGTACTTATGTACAGAGCAAATATACTTATATTATACTTATATATTCCATCCCACCATTGGCAATGGGTCAATGAAAAATACAATATGGATGTGAGCATTCTTCTTTAGTTATGACAGAAAGTCTGCCATGTGTATACAAAAATGTCAGTTGAATTTTTCAGTTTTTCCTATCCTGATTTTTTTCTTCTGTAAACAAAGATTATTTTAAGCATCGCTGTGAATCAAGAGGTGTTTTATTACATAAAGAAGCACAAAATGATGTTTATTTTTCTTGTATGACTTTACCCTGAAGTCAACCATACATCTTTGATACATTTTTTAATCAATATGTAAATTTTGCTTTTATTCGTCCTTCATATAATCTGAAGAACTGAAGAAGCCCGTTGGATGACAGGACACGGGGGAACCCACTGGTTGTTACTGTTTTTTTCCATTATACTATACATTTTTGTCGCAATCGCTGGCATAACAATTTCCTTTGAAATTAAATTAATTGTATCTGATCAACAGACAGAAACAGTTTAGACTGTTAACTGTTTAGAAACAGTCTATGGTGGAATAAATGTTCAGATCCTGTATTTAATTAAGAGTAGCAGTACCATAATGTAAATGTACTTCTAAAGACTTAAAGTAAAAGTCTTGCAATCCAAATTATATTCATCGAAAAATAAGAAAGTAACATCAAATGAAAGTTAAAATACCTATTATGCAAAATGGCTGCTGTCAGTTTTGCATTGAGCTAATTTGAGCTATTTAAGTTTTGTTTAGGGTTTGGTGGACCATCTAGTCTATGTAACACCTACAAAATGTTTAAATAGTATGTCAACTCGTGACCAGAAAAGCGGTGAAATATCAAAGCTCCTCGACTTTGTTCTTACGCACAGTACTTGGGAAAATATACTCAGTTACTTTCCACCTTTGCGTGCTGTACACAGAAGTACTGGCCAGTGACCGTTAGTAACCCCTCCTGAACTCTCGCGATACTACGAGGCGGAAGACATCAGCCGAATCTTCCGTACTAGTCAACTGGAGCCGCTTATGTTGTGCTGCAACCAACGGGAGCTTTGGACGACAGGAGGAGAGCGAACTGTTTGTTTTCATAGTAAACCGGTGAACAGAAAAGTGTACTTTCTTCAAACGGTTGTTTTTACCTGCCCGGTGGAGAAGTAAGTGTTTTTCATGTTGTGCAATTTACAGTGTTTGCTTGAAGACTTCCAACTGGCGAATCGCATCAGTTCGCCCGGAGGGTCATCGTCAGCGACGACACCCTCTGCTCCGTCAGCGTCGACTGTTTAGAAAATGACCGGAGAGAAGATCCGCTCCCTGCGCAAGGACCACAGGCCGAGCAAGGACGAGGATTTACTGGAGCCGGACGAGGAGGCTGCTACCGGGACGTTCACCGCCTCCAAGACGAACAACAAGAGCAGAGCGAGTAAAATCTTCAGCAATCACAAGTTAATCAAGTCGTCATCCACACAGCAGCAGAACCAACAGTCGCAGATTAATGCGAACACCAACACACTGTCAACATCGGATGTCATCGATGACAATAACAAAAACCCCATTATCAGAACCGGGCAGGACTTTCCGGTGCATGAATGTGTGTTTAAAGGAGATGTTCGACGCCTGTCTTCGCTCATACGGACGCAGAATATCGCCCAGAAAGACGTCCATGGTGAGTCTGACAACTGCTTTATCTCCTAAAGGCAGGACCCCCCCCAAAAAAACCATCATGATCTACTGTGATCAGGGTGTCCATTGCAGCTTAGTTTTAGTTAGCCAATAGGCCACCAGTCTCCAGCAGCACTGGAAGTAGGCGAGGCTTTCCCCACCAAAGCCTGTGCAGCTGATCCCCAATATGAGGAATAGTTTGATTCCACTACCCCAAGGTTTCAGTAAATCCAGAGTTTTCAAGTTAACAGAACACAAACGAATCTATTGGAATTTCCAGATTAGCCCTATGTGGTTATGTCAATGTATGACTTTGGGAGGCTGAAAGGACCTATTCTGTGTGGCAAGGTCTGCTCAGATAACACTGCAATCGCATAAAGAAACAATCCCTGATCTAGCTAAACGTTAAGATTGGTTTGTCCAGTTCACGTGCAGAGACAAAAGATGACGTGCGGTCCTGCTCAGTGTTAGCACAGGAATGTGGTTTGTCCTCAAATCAAAGCTCTGGCATGGCGTAACCACAGCAAGGTGTCAGACAGGGCACTTGCCTCTGGTGTTGTTTTGGAACAGGATCCTGTATTGTTCAGAGGGTTTCGTCTGTCTTGTTGAGGGTCAGTATGGCTCAGTGGCAGCACTCTGTGTTTACTCACACATTAGTTTTGCTTTCACTTGGATACAGGCTGACGGTCACATAATGTCATTAGAATCAGTTAGTGTGTTTACATTTTGATTGGCAGTCTGAAGAATAACAACAAAAATAAAGCTTTTTTTAAAAAAAAATCTATTCTTCCCATTGGCCTAACGTGAGCAGTATGGCCTACAGTTAATCCTAACAGTGGTTTCTCACTTTGTGCACAGTCGTTCTATCAAGCCATTCAAATAATATTGGTATAATGTTCAATTTTTTTCAGTTGTCCAGTGTAATTGTGCTTATGATTGATTAGTCAGACAGTTATAAAATCCCAAGACAATAATTGGCAGTTAAGTGTTACATTAAATTAAAATTTCAACAGGGAAATGCATTAAGCCCTCATAAGCTGTATCTATTTACTTTTGGCAGTTCTTGTCTAATGAATGGATCATTTCTACTAAAAGAAATGATAACTAGTGTCAACAATTAATCTCAGAGACCGATATCTCCAAACTTTAGCAGAAAAACAACCCTTGCACCATGTACAGTGTTTGAGCAGGTTAAGAGTTCAGCGTCTTACCCAAGGACACTTGACTGTTTGGCCAAAGACCTACAATATCTTAATGTGCGCAGAAGATCACTGTATTTGTGCCACTGCCCTACTGCCCTCTCCAGTCACTTACGTTTCACCTGAATGTGTAATAATGTTTATTATTACACATTCAGAGGGACTGCTAGCTGCTTGATCTCCAGCTTGTATTTTCACTTACATCAGGGTTTTCTACAGGGTGGGCCCTCTTTACTTTGGGTGCTTGTCCACTGCTCTTCCCCTGGAAGATAAGCCTGCAGGAGCTGACTGGGCAGTTTGTCTTCCTCTTGAGGGATTTTCCGATGCTTATGAGGCAAATTTCACAATGCTGGGAAGAAAACCTGTGCTTCTCCGCACCTGACTCAAATTTTATTTTACCAGTTTTATCAGTGTTTACTGTTAACAAGCCATGTCCCTGTCAGGTCAATGCAGCTCATTTCAGGGGGCTCAGTAGGTTAATAGACTATAGTATTGCTTGTCATGGGAGAAGAACAAACAATAGGCATGTAGTTAGCATATCACCAGGAATTAAGTGGATTCTGCCTCCCAATTTCAACATTTAATTCATCCAGAGTGTGACAGCCTCTCACCTTTTACTGTGAATATCAAAGACTGCCAATGAATTTTGCTTTTTTCCCCTCCTCCTATAGGAAACACACCGCTGCATCTCGCTGTCATGATGGGGCACAAAGGTGAGTTTAATGAAGCACTAGTCCATGTGGTCCATGGTTGTCTCTCTCTGTACGTCTCTGTGGCTTTCTAAATGAATGCTCTCTGCGGGTTTGTATGTCCTCTGTTTGTGTTTGTGTTTATTTGTGTGTGTGTTTCCGTTTATTTTCCCGTCTTTGTGTGTGTTCATTTGTCTGGCTAAGCACCACCAGACATTTGTCACAGATCACCACACAAATCCCAGACGGCAAGATGCTCATGCATGAATGAAGAGGTTCTGTTCATGGATTTTTTGCCTGGTGAAAAAAAGCAAATTTAGCAAGGAGACTATTTTCCTCCTTTCTCATGGATGTCTTTTCTTCAATTTAATACATATGTGAGTCGTGCCAATCAAAAAATATGCCGAGTTGTGTATATATCCTAGAATAACATTGAGAACAAATAACAGTTTGGTGTGTATGATGAATATCAAAGCTGTGTACAAACCTTTTACATGATTTTGTTTTTAGCCAAATTGCACCAACCAGACTGAAAGCATGTGCATAAAACATTAATGCACTGCCCCCCCTGTGAGTCGATGCTTACATTAAATTTCGCAGGCAGGCTTCAGAACATGCTACTGAAAAATTAATCCCCCTTTTTTCCAGCACACACTCCCAGTGAGCAGCTAAGTTAGAGTCACTCGTACTGCACATTCCCATTTGTTTAGTGTCCGTCATTTGAGCATGGGTTTCAATTGATTTCACATTTGCAAAGTTCAATTCCTGTCGCAGGCGTGAAAGCCCTGCCACTGACTATTGGTATTGGAGTGCTGGAGTGAGGTGGCGGATGGGTTGCTATGGAACTGATTGTGCTAATGAGGTTGCCTATCTCTTGCCTGAGCTGCTAGCCCGTCCTCCAGGGATGCTCTGGCCAGACAGGCTAAAGGAATTAGATCATAGAGTAGTCTGGGTGTGGCTGCTGGTCTGATGGGATGGATAGGACAAGGCTTTCTTTGTGTAAGGCTCAATGTGTGTGTTTATGATTGACCTGACTAGTAATGGGAGTAATGCTCGTCTGTAGTTCCTTAGATTTTAGATTTTGTTATTGCAAAGGTCCAAAAATTCCTTGTAGATGAAGAAGATAGACTGTATTTGACACTAACAACCACATTGGAGCTTGATACAGTCCTGATTTGTGATTCTGCCATTGTTAACCAATGAAATAGTATTGTGCTGTTTCTGCCGCTGTTATGCAGACTCTTTTTCTTTCAGAGTTGCCAAAAGTTTTCAGGGGAAATGTTAACAGCTGCTACAGCAAAAAAAAAAATCATTTGAATCATTGATTAATCTTCCAGTTATTTTTTCAGTTATTCTTGGACTGATAAATACCTATTATACTTTTCAAAGCCCAAGCTCACATCTTCAAATGTTGTCTGACCAGCATTCCACAGCCCAAATCCATAAGGCTTAACATGGAATAAAACAAGCTAAAACAGTATGTTTTTGGAGAAACGCGATTTAGTTATCAAAGTGCAGCCTCACAATATGGAAAAAAATCATATTGTGATTATTTTGACAGATGTTACAATGACAATATGATTCACGATTACAGGGAATAATCCTTTTTTGCATTACAATATTCATCTTCACTGTAAAAAAAAAAGGTTAAAATCATGATGATGTGACATTTGTTGGGAAAAACAATCTGTATACTTACAAAAAAAAGACCAAGATTGGTAGGTCAGGGCATCTCTGCAGCACTACAGTTCTTCACCATAAATGCCTTAATCAGAAAACCCCAGCTTCTGCGATTTGGATATTACTCTTGGCCATATTGTGATTTTGATTTTCTGTCAATCACCTAATTGATGAATCAACCAATTGTTTCCGCTATTAAAACATAGGAAAAGTAAAAAGGTGAGAAAAGTGAATAAACCCAGTGTGAAAGTATTATAAATATTGAACGCATTCTCTGGAAATTGAAACTAGAAGTACACTAATTACTGTATTCACTCACTGTTTCAGAGGAAGACAGTCTTCTCCAGAAGCCTGTTTCGTCAAAGGACAGAAAATGTTTGCCAGTGGTTGTGTTATCTGTTCCCATGGCCACAGATATAAAATCATATTTCAGAGACAGTAGATATCAAACAAGTGGGTGTTTATAGCCAATGTGCCAGTCTGGCGAGGTTTGCCTTCCTCTGAAACGGCACATCAGGCAACTTTTATCTGATTTTTGCCAAAGGGGGGGGGGAGTAGTCAGTTAAATTGAAAGAGGAGATTATAGTCCCGCTATGTAGATTAACAACCTAGCAAACCAGGTGACGTGAGAGAGCATCGGTTTTTCCCCCAGCGACTGTGACAATGTGTTTCTTTAACTCCTGTTTGATTTGGTGTGAGGTAGTGAGCAAAAAAGCCAATTTATAGATGCACTCATCCTCGATCAGACGGGGTGCTGATGGTGGGGGTTTTAACAGCCCACAGAGCCTCTTAACAAGTGCCCCATCTGTAGCCAGTGCACGTAGTGAAGCATTAGATTAGCACTTTATTTTCTCTATCCCACTCTGCCTCCCTCATTCCTCTGTTAGAGTTGTGACTCGGCCAGGACCTCCATACAGCTGCTGCACATGCAATCAACCCAGAGACCCACAGGGAGACGTCCTTTTGTCAGTTCTTTCACGACTGCGTATCGGATTGAATTGGATGGTACACACCAAGGCTAACGAGTTATAGGCTAGTTGCTAATGTATCCAGGCAGCTCTTTTTGATTTGATTGAAATTAATGACCTGCAGTGTTTTGATTATTTGTTCCAAGCTTACTACAAGGAAATTAATTTTTCGATTATATATTATTTTTCAATTATATTTACCAAATTTGTATGACATTATATCATCACTGAATTGTATTTGTTGACTGTTTAGACCTTGAACCCATATTTTAAAGCACATAAAGCAGATACTATAGATGGTCAGACAAGATGGTAACTCAAATTTAATCCAGTCCACCGTGTGTACCTGAAAGCCTGAAGCCAAACCAGAAGCTAACTTGCAAGTTTGCCACCGAGGACACACGGCTCTTCTCTCCGTAATTATGTAACGTATATCTGCTAAATGTTTATTATTATTACACAACCATTGGATTAAGCAGGGTGATGTATAGGTCAGAGGCCTACGGGAATGCGAGGCTCACGTCAGAAAGCGAGCGCCGTCTGTGTCTTCTCGACAACCTCTGTGATCAGCTGCTCGGTCCAGGCACACACCGGACTAATGCATGAACACAGAGGCTGGCCTTTCTGTTCGCTGATGTAAAGCTCTTGTGAGGCACTCTGCAGTTACATCCTTCCTCTCTGGTGCCAGCACAGCTTCTTTATTATATTAAAACATGCAATATGGCCAATATTAGTCAATCTTTCTGAAGTGGTTAGCATTTGGATGCAGATCACGTCGAGCAACATTTTTTTTTAAATAAGAAAGCAAATTCAGACTAGTCATGAGCCCAGTCTTTGATCCTCAGCTGCTCCCCCGGTGTGAGCACAGTGACTTCCCATTGGCCTTTCTTTATTCATTTTTATTTTTCTCTGCTTCGCCTCCACCTTAAAGAAAGCTGTGCATTAGAGACATGGTGTTGCCTTTTAATTGCTTTTGTGAAGAATATAGCCTAAATGCCTTGGGTGCTGTCACAACAGACCTTTTTATTCCTCCTGCCACTATTCTCTTGGGGTGGCCACACTTCTCTTTGTTGTGTGGATAATATGTTTAATTAGGTAGAGTTTCAAAATGTGTTCCTCTCTGTCATAAAGAATGTATGAGACCCTGGCCTTCTCTCTCATTAATAAAACATAGTGAGTACGTGGATCAGAGGGGTGATGTGGTATATTAAACTATGTGACAATGCAGCTATGTGTTACCTCTGCTTCTGGGCGCCAGGTTTGCTCTGTGACTCCGCCCACTTGAGGCAGGTTTTTTTTTAAAATAGCTTTTCATACTGATGTTTAACAGAGAAACAAGTCTGAACATGAAGGCAGAAACCGGTTTTCTTTTGTTCAAATGACTAATTGCGTTGACTCAAAGGATTCCAATGAAAGAGGCTACACCGAGAACTTCTATGAAGCTTTTACCAGCCTTAATGAACGTTGAAAATAAAAACTCCAATAAAGTTTCTGTCTGTCACGTGAGAGCCCTGCAAAACCACTCGGCAGCAGCCCGTTAGCAGTCAGCCTCTGCTTTGCATTCGAGTGGTTTGTTGCTCACAGGATTGTGACTACTCCGGCCCCAGCGCTGGGACAGAGCTGCACAGACGCCAACATCATAATGAATGATGTCACGACCAAACTGACAGCTGAGCCGGAACAACGGGCTTCATTTGTTGGCGAGCTGTAGTTAGTTGACAGGCTGCCCGGAGAGCGAAGGGATTTTGTGCTGCACTTACTGCTGATCTGGCCATAGAAACGGGATGAGGCTCTTTGGCTTTTTCCCCCATTGTTGGAATACAAGCAGAACACGGAGGATGAAACCGTGCAGTTACCAGAGGATGTCTATATGCAAAGTTTCACAATTTCTGCCTGTGAATACTCATTTTAGAGCAGTATGGACTTAAGTACGATGCTTGCTGAATCTTGTGTAACTGTAGGCCCCATATGTCACTTTGGTTAATGGGTCAGCTGTCATCTCAATCCTACACAAAATCTTCCCTCTCTATAAAACCAGGATTATCTTTATATCGTTGAGATGAAGCTACGGCAAACATCTTTAGTTTGAATAACCCATGTTTATAGCAGCCAGTCAACATTCGTATCAAATTTAGTGCAAAGTTGGCAGATTTGTGATAGAAGTGCAGTGAAATTAAACAGAAGCCACATGCAGCACCATTTGTGCAGGAGAAGAAAACAAAGTACAGCCAGTTAAATTTTCCACAGTGTTGGCGTAGAGTAAAAGTTAGTTTATTGGGCTTTTATTTGTCTGTTTGATTTCTTTCCTATGTATCATAACATTTTGTCCAGCGTGGCAGATGTGTGGCATCAAAACATCAGGAAGACACACGACAAAGAGCTTATTCAACCCTTACAGTTTGTCCTTTAATAAAAGGTCAATTTTGCCTAATAGCACATCACATCTTCTGTCCATCTGTTCCTCTGTGTATATTTGTGTCACTCTTGTTAGCGGAAAACAAATGACTTCTTTCTTTTTCTGTCTTTTGCTTTTGATGTTTCCATTCAGAGTCTTGTTTTGCTCTGGTCAAAAGTAATGGGGATGCATTTATCTTTTTCTGCTCGCATTAAATGTGCATCCTTTTTAAACAGAAAGCAGCATTCAAGAGAAAAAGGGAACTTTAGATGTCAAAAAATCAACAGTGACCAACATCATACAAATAGTGCAAAGAAATTAGTACTGAATGAATACACGTACATTGGGTGGAATTAGATAAAGTTGTTCCGTCTTCCTTTCCTTCTTACAGAGTGTGCCCACCTGCTGCTGGCCCACAATGCACCAGTAAAGGTGAAGAACGCTCAGGGATGGAGCCCCCTCGCCGAAGCCATCAGCTACGGAGACAGACAAATGAGTGAGTATCTTTGGCTGACTTAAATGGGCGTTTAAAGCTCCACCACCACAGCTACATACAGAGATGTGGGTCAGTCACATTATTTACTAGGTCTTCCCGTGAGAAAACGGAGACGAAGAGAGAGAAGGTACGTTCAACAGATGCAAATCAACAGTTGCTTCTGCACAGTCTTCCACGCCGCTGCCTCTGAGTGAGGTCACAACGCCGGCCTGCCCCCTTTGTCCCTCAGAGAGAGGGGACATTCCTCAAGGCCCTCTGGCTTTTGTGCTGCAATGAAAGGCAATTCATTAGATGTCTCGCTCTCTCCTCATAGGACGATTGTGATCAAGCCCCTGCCTCGTCCATTTTCTGCCCCCAGCTCATAGTCAAAGTTTGATTTGAAATGCTTTTAATGCATTTTAAGAATTATATTTTCCCAGCAAATTTAAATCTATAATTATTACTTCTATAAAAACATTACTGACATGTAACTGAAGCCTTTTATAGGTACTGGGTGCACCTTTACAGTTTATTTTATCACTCATGAATATTGAAATATGGGTAATGAGCATTTCCCAGAATTTACTTTTGACCTTTTTTAGGCTGTTTTTAATATCTCAAACTCTATTTTTACTCGAGAGGTACATTTTGTTCACAATCTATTAAAAGCTCCCTATGTGTTGGTGATGGGAACAGGAACACTTGAGGTTTGGCTCTGTGTGGTGGGGCAGTGGCGAGATAAAAAAAAACAACTGAATCACAACACTTTTGTACTGCTAGAAAACCACACCCAGGCTAAGATGGGGCCAGAGTTGTGAGCTTGACATTGACATATCACAGGCATGTGGGGTTTTTCTAAAAAGAGTGATTCTTCCAGGGTTTTCTAAGACATTTGCTAACCAGAATCCGTGAAGCTAGCAGGCAAACAGCGTTACATTTTTCTCAAACAACATGTGAAGTCACTCAGAATCAAGGAGGTTGGAGTTATTAGTGCAGCCACTTGGCACAACACTCAGCAATCATACAGGGAAGCAGCTTAGAGTGTCTCCATTGACTGCATCCTCTAATTAACTCCCTAATGCCCCTCACAGTACTGGGTTTACAAGTGTGTCTATTGACTGAAACTTCTTATGAACTGTGCAATACCATTTTTCTTCTTCTTTCTTTTTGCCCTATTGGAAAAACTTGCTGTTTAGAACAAATCGGACTGACATGCAGAAGATGAGGCAGGTGGAGGGGAAAGCTGTTGTGCCGTTAAAAAGTAATTCACAGCTCTTGATAACAAAGAAATGATTTAATCTAAAGGTTTTCTTTGAAGTTAAAAGTGTAAGCATTGAAGTTTTATTGTTACCCAACATTGTTTAAGCACAGTGCTGACTGTCAGCCAAATGTTCTCTTTTCACAAAGCAGAAGTCATTCTTTTCATTGTCAAAGCAGCTTTTGGTTCTGGATACTGTGAGGCACAGGTGCACCAGGTGTGGAACCAAATTAAGAGGGATTTAAAGGCCTTTACAGGGCTCCAGGTTGTGACCACTTTGGTCACACTGGCACCAAAGAAATATTTCATTGACCACACTGGTGCTCCTGAAATTTAGCAGGTCTGACTAAGAAAAAATGTAGCATATAAAAATATATTTACATTTAAGCCTATTAATATATTTTTTTCAGTTTATTTTGTCAGCCTATTACTTTATGTCCATCTAGCATATGTTCAGTGCATGTGTAAGTCCACGGCATGTACTACTCCCACATTCAGTGTATGTGAACTAAAGACATTTTAAGACATCGCATAATTTAAACATAGTTTATTATTTTCTCTCTTTTTTTTGGCATGAAAAATGGTGCACTGCTGTTCAACCTGTCCTTGGTCATCAGATGCCATTCTAGGGATTGCAATTTCTTGTTGTGTTTGCTGTGATTTATATTAAGAAAAATTGCACCATGGCTTAGCATCATTGACCTAATGTATTAAATGGTGTTGTATTATTGGGTGTCCCTAAATTATGCACTGGTGCACTTAAATTAAGATTTTATGTTCACCAGTTTTAAAGGTTAAATCTTTGGAGTCCTGCTGTATGTGACGTTGTTCTGCAAAGGCGTAAATTCACCGGGACTATTTGCTTCTCCTGGATCCGGGCCAGAGGAGTTTGTGGGCCAGAGCTTAGTGGCCCAGCCTGAATCTGTCTGCTGATTCAGGAGATCGCTAGACAGGTAGAGGCTCGACCTGCTGGCAAACAGGTACAGTAGGTCAGTCTGCTGATTAGCTGGCAAGAGTGGACTGCACCTTCTGTTGCGCTGAAGTAAAACTGTTGTTTTTATAACCCTGTTTGTGCTCTTTCATGCCACTCGAAAGAACAGCCTCTGTTGCAACAGCTGAGTCTGCACACTGTAAAACTGACACATTTGGCCTTCAGTGCATAAAGGTTTACCTGGCTGCCATGGTGACAGTAAAGGAGAAAGGTGCTGAGGGAAACTGTGACTGTTTTTCCTATTCAGGGCAATAAACGTTCAGTCCTTTACAGACTCAGCCTCGCAGAGCCCTGCCCAGCAGTTATTCAGTGCAAGCTGAGTTAGCGTCAGTCAGGAGTCTGTCAGGGAAGTACAGACTGAGGAGCTTTGATTGTTTGATTTACAGTAGGGCAAATGTCCTCGCCCGGAAGCGCTGAAAACAACACAGCACGCAGATTTCCATAGGAACTGTCTGATAAACAATTTCTTGAATGAGATTAAATTCAAGAAACATCCAAACTCTGCACTCCTGCTGAAATATTTTTAGAGTCACATTTGTGACTAATTTCCACTGATGTTGACCCACATCTGTTGTGATTTGATGTCACCTGATTCTTCTCACTTCAGGTTTTTCATTTGAACAAAGAGGCAAAATGTGGCTCAGAAATAGATGTTATCATGTGTTTTGTTCAATAAGAGCTATATCTGTCCACAGTTGCTTTCCACTCACACAGCTGTAATTTCAGTTTAAGGAGCTTATTTTAAGGCTCCCACATTCACTTTGGTGTTTATTAGACGGGAAATGGCACACTTGATTAAAAGGCACATTGGACCATACATTTAATTTGATGAAATTTTGGTCTTGACATTATTATTATTCTGTTTTTTGCATGACTGTCGAACAAGTTAAAAACTCTGGTTTTGTAAGGTATCAAAAGCTAAGCTTTTTTTTCTTTTAAAGGCTGTGGCTAACCAAGAGTGTTTGGTCTATAGTTAAAACAATTCAGATCAGAGGAAAGTGTGGCAGTGACACCATTTTCTAACTTCAATTTTCGTATTTCTTTTCCCTGAAGAGCAGTGCAGTTAGGCCAGGTAAGATTTAACCCTAACCCAGTCAGTCAGTTAAGCTAAATTGGTAAGCAAATAGACAATGTTTTTTAAAGATGTACTATTTTGTAAAACACTGTTGCTGGAGCTTAGCCTGTACTGGAGTCCTCTACATTTATAGCATTTGACATCCTATAGTCTAATACTTCATAGGTTTCATAGCAAAGTGATACAAATTTCCTTTCCATTTAAAACCTACTTCAACAGTTTAAAAAAATGAACAAGGTATTGAACACAATAACTACATTAGATAAAAGATGAGAATCAAACAATAAATCCTTCATACTTTTTAAAAGCTGCTTGTGAGCTGTTGTTTTGAGCCTTTTTGAATGTCTTGTAAAATTAATTGAAAACGCCTCTGTAAGATTAAATATTTGAAACTATATTCAGACCAACTGTTTGCTGCCCCTGCCTGCCTCCTCGGCTCTATTCCACTCTGCAGCGTACCTGTGTCAATACCGACTGTTCTCACACTCCTGGAGACCCGCAAGCAGGACTCGTCCAGTTAGATCCAAGGCCTAATTGTTAAGTAGTAGCAGTTTGTGGTGATGTGAATGCAGACTTGTCCTGACTCTGTCTCTTTTCATTAATGTGCAGAGGTGAAATTACTGAGATCACTCGCCTAATTAATGACAGGAAAGTGCCCTAATAGGTATCCAGGTGAATTAGCGCCAGCATGGAGAGTCAGTTTGGGTTAGCGTTAAAGCGGTCGGCCCGTGTTGGCTGGGTGGTCTGTGTGGGCAGATGGTGAGTTTGTAGTCCTTTCCCCGTCCTGCTGAGAGGTGGCGAGGATCAGGAGGAGCCCCATCCAGAGCTTGTCCACACTCATTAGGCAGCCAGGCCACAGAGACACCCTCGTTCTGGTCTTGTGTCTGTACTGCAGGTTTACTGTTGAGCCCTCCTAAATGCCAGTAAGACGATATGAACAACAACATGTGTGTTGATGTGTGTTGTTTAGTTACACTAATGATAGTATTATATGCCCAAAGTCCTGTTAAAATGTAGGTCAGTCAACTGTTATTACTGCTTCCATTAGTTCATAAGTGGCACAAACATGTTGTCATCTACTCCCCTCCTGGCTTCATCCAAGCGCCACAGTTATGTCAGTGAACAGCTGATGCTCCAGCTCCTCTTAAAAACAGCAAATAGACGCTCACTAGTCGGGCGTGGATCCTTTTTCCTCAAGCCTGCTTTCTTTTCTCATAAACAAGCAAGTCTCCTGCAGTCAACAGGCTAAAGAGCTGTGAATGCTCCTTCAACGGACCCGTCATGCTTAAAAGTCTCCTGTGAGTGCGTCTCTCCCCCAGGTCATTAAGGAGGTTAAAGGCGCAGTTCGTTAGCAGGCAGCTCCATATCTGCCAGGCTCGGCCTCTTTGAACTTCCTGGAACGTTTTTGATCCCTGTAGGCGGCGTGCAGGAATTGGCGCAGTGCTGTTGAGAGTGTCCCATCTGGCTCCAGGAAGTCAGGATACTTTATCTGTGAAGCAAAAGTCATCGTTACTGTGAACTGTGTGATCTTTGCCCTTGGTGTGTCTCATTTTTGATGGGATTTGCATAGTGAGTCTGTTTCTAAGGCAGCGGCGGTGACTAACGGTACATTCATATGGCAGTAGTGCTGTACCAGCCTTTTATACAACACAGGATTACCTATGTTGCAGGGGGAAAATGTCTGAACATTCACATTCACTTCTGGCACCTTGAGTATTTGTTTTTGTCTGATGTGAATAGTTTTAGAGCTGCAGTTAATGATTATTTTCATTGTCGAGTTTTCTACTGATTAGTTTCTGAGAAAATTGTGAAAAATGTCAATCAGTGTTTCTCAAAGCCCAAAATGACATTCTTTAATAACTTTAAAATGTATTGTCCATAACCTAAAAATGTTCAGGTTTTTGTCAAAGAGGGGTAACGGAACCATAAGAGTTTCACATTTAAGAAACTTTAGTAAGTGACTCTTGACTTGTGTTTTTCTTTATTATTAGATTATTATAAAAACAGTTGGCCTTTGATAGCTAATAAGCTCTGCCTCTGTTTGTTTCAGTCACATTTTGACTTTTAGGGTGGATGAGGGGGCTTTACTCAGAGGGCAGACGCTCTCATAAAAAAGCTCCAGATGGAAGAGAGAAGCTGAGAAAAAGTTCAATGTTTCCAAAAGGCCCACTTCAAAAGATGTATTTTTCCTTGGCCAACTCATCACGATTAGGGAGAAAATTGCTTAGATGCCACACAGAGAAGGTTTGCCAAAACAAGACCAACATGGTGTGAAATTAGTATTAAGTGAAGTAAATATTTTTTTTTTCTCCTTGGAGAAAGTTTAGTGGTGGGATCAGATTCAGCAAAGCAAGAGGTTATTTGGGAAAAATTCACAGCCGTTGTGGGCACGAGACATTCCTCTAATAAAGTTGAAGATTTTTATGTGTGGAAAAAGTGACCTTATTACTGATGCTTTTGGTCCGACTGATGCTTCGCTTCATCTCTCGTTCTTCTGTGTGTTTCAGTCACGGCGCTGCTGAGAAAGCTGAAGCAACAGTCCAGAGAGACTGTGGAGGACAAGAGGCCCAAGCTTCTGAAAGCCCTGAAAGAAGTGAGCAGTCCTCTCTCTGATAGTGCTGCACCTGATTTCTTGATGCCTTTTTCTCTTGTCTGCTCATCAGATCTTCTTACATCTCAGTTTATGGTCCCTTTTTTAATCTCTTATTTTTTTTCTTGATTTCCCATCTCTTCAATCATTCAATAAAATTGTAATTATACAGCACCTTTCAAACAAATCAAAATGCTATCCAAAGTGCTGTACAAGTGTCCTCTAAAAAAAAAATGAAATTATTGATTAATCTTCCAATGATGTGCACGATTAACTGAGGAAAACATAATGCTCCCGGCCAAAGCTGTTGCAGTTGCAGAGGCATTATGCTTTCCGGCTTTCCATCCGTCCATCCCAGTTATGTGAACGCGACATCTTGAAGGAATGTCTTCAAATATGGTCCACTTGAACTCAGGGACAAACTGATTAGATTTTGATGGCCAAAAGTCAGAGGTCAAGGTTACTATGATCACACAAAACACATTTTTGGCCATAACTCAAAGTGTGGATCATCATATTATGACACACATGTTTGGTAGGATAAGATGATGAAGCATCCCTAGTTGGCAACCAGTTTTCTTTATTTGACTGAGCAACTAAACAACTGATTGCTGTAGCTCTACCACAAATACACAAACATCCATTTCAGTCATCAGGAAAGTCTGTCATTCACAAATAACTGTCATCGCAACATTAGCAAAGCCTGGAGGAGAACACACCCACAAAGACACACATTATCAACTAGTCAGTTGAAGACCTGTTGTGTAAAGCTAAATTACATGTCACTGTGTTTTTGTGGCTGCCTGGTGTGACATCTCATGCGTACGCACACACACACTCTGTGAACTTGTAACTGCTAACAGACATGCTGTACAGAGCCGCAGTTATCCTTCAGGGTTTGTTGTGGCCGTCGGCCTGACATGATGTCACACACACACACACACACACACACACTTTAAACATTCAGACGTACAGACCAATATAGAATAACTAAACGAGGAGCCTTTCCGTATTGTTGAACATGAAGTTATGGAGGCCAAACTTGTGGGCGTCATCATCTGACTATTTTAGCTTCCAGGTCAGCTGTGAAGCAGTGCCACCCCCACAAGAGAGCAAGTGAGCAGATGTACAAGTACAAGACCAAAAGAGGCCAACTATGTAAAACCCTGAGTTTCAACTTAATTTAAAGAGGTCACCACAGTATAGGCAGTATAGGCCAAATTTTGTGTAATTGATGTCTGCGCAAGTTGTTTGACACTCTACCCAGCCTGCAGTTGAGGTGACAGGATGTGATCCCTTCCTGGATGATGTGGCAGAGAGGAGATTTTTCTGCATCATCATCTCTCAGATTATATAGCTCTGGGAAATGATGACCTCCTCCCAGCTTGACATCATCGCTAAATGCCAGATTGAGACCACCAGCGGTGATGAGATCAGAATGAGTACCTCAAAGGACAATTAGGCTGTACTGAGTTGTGTCAGTCAGGTGTGATTTATTCTGGATGGGACATAAAGGCTCATGTTTACTTTTGTCCTGGTAAATGGAAGGCATTGGTTCAGCATTTTGATTTCTGTTATGCAAAGATGTCTTATTTATTGTTTTATAAAACTGGTTTCTCATTTTTCACTGTTTTTGTTGCACACACATGTGAAAGCCACAAACAAATATTCAGCCTTGTGTGTCATGAATAACCCTGTAACTCCATCTCATCCGTTCATGTAGTTTTACTTGTGATTGAGTTTTTTTTTGTCTTCTTTTGCAGCTCGGAGACTTTTACTTGGAGCTTCACTGGGACTTCCAAAGTTGGGGTGAGTCAAGCTACACCTTCCCCTGTCTTACAGTAGTGAGGTTGACAGAAAACATCATCATTCACAGACATTTTCCACCATGGATTTAACCCTGTGCTACAGAAAATGTGATGAAATCTATCAGTTTTAGTGTTTATCTGTGCCATGATGGACTTTGACTGTTGATGTGGCTACAGGCTGAAACAAACTCCTCTTGCTGGACATGAACTGACACACTGTCCTCTAACGTCAATGTCCCTCCCTGTATGACTATATCAGGAATATCTGCTGATACAAGAGGCAGCATATGTCCTCCAGTTGCACTGAATTCACACATATTTTCACCTTGTAAACAGTTTCAGAATACAGAAGAAGTCTCCTGTATGACAGTAGTAAATGTTTCTGCTGCTGTAGCAGCTTCTGCTTAGTCTGCACAAGTCTGGCCCCAGAGTGTGTGAGCCGGGGCTGATTCTGTGTACTCACTGTATCTTTGTGAATTATTGACATGGTGGGAAAGATTACGTAATGGATGCGTGATAGTAACTGAATGTAAACTGGTTGCATAACGGTGTGTTTGCAAATTGTAATTGTGTAAAAGTGAACACTTTGATGCTGCGACAGTCAGCTAAAAAAATCTGTTTGTAGTTTTTCGAGGGCTAAAGATTTTTGTGCTCTGGTTTAAACCGACACCATCTCATGGACCTCAGGCCTGTTTAGCCTACATGTTGGGCTCTGCTGAGTCGGAGGAGTCACTTTTCAGTCCTTCACAGAACTATTTTGGACTGTTGAAATAGCTCTTGAGATATGTGCAACGATAGAAAAGCAAAGGAAGTTTGTTGCTTTCTGTTACTCAACCTGACTGAGTTATTAAATATTTAGCTGCAGAAACTACATGTTATATAGCGTTCTATACTAAGGCTTTGAATTTATGCTGGTCTTCATTATTAAGTGAGCTTTTCTAAATTTAGCCTTCACATGTCCTCACCGTATCTTTTCATGTTGCAGTGCCTTTGCTCTCCAGAATCCTGCCTTCAGACGCGTGTAAGATCTACAAGCAGGGCCTCAACATCAGGCAAGTCCTGTCAACAACTATAATGCCTGGAAGTAAAATGTGTGATGGTTGAATACAAAGAAAGGCAACAAGAACTTACTGAATTAAACTTTAATTCCTTTTATTTATCGAGGCACGTAGTTACTTTCAACGCTCACTAATTAATCTGTCATCTTGTGCCACACAGAACAGCTTCTCCTCTTTGTCCCCTCTACCCCCCCCCCCCCCCCCCCACTTTCTCCTCTCTTCAACCTAGTTTGGTTAACTAGAGTGTGAAATCAGTGCCTGGCAGTGAGAGGAAGCAGAACGGCGGTGCTTCTCTGCCCAGATCTTTTTTATTTCTGTGTTTCAATTTAAATCAGAGCCTCGGAGAAGAAGCTACAGTTGTGTGTAATGTGCCTCCCTTTTAGCTCGCTTTCAAAAGGGCGTCAGCAGAAATTTGTTCCACCCTGACGCTCGCTGACACACAGTCACAACAATGAATCTGCAAGCGGGAATACACTTTGCTGTGTTTCTTGGCCTGGAGGGCAAAAAGTTAACACCAGGCAGCCTTGAGTTCAGCTCGCACACATGGGGAACACGTACATTTGTTCCTGTGTGCTTTTCTCCAACACATAAACAGATGCAGCTATATTTGGGCATCATAACATATCAGTGAAATCTATCTGAAGAATGAACTCCGTGTATTAAAGTGTGTTTGTGTGCTCCTGTAAGAGATATCCTTGATGAGGAGCCTGTCATTATTCTGTGAAGCTGCTCCTGGCTGCCTCATTTGGTAGTCAAAATGCCCTCTTATTATCCTGGAGTAGCAGGGAGAGAAAGAGAGAGAGAGAGAAAGTGAAAGAAAATAACTGTCACGGCAGGTTCATTGAAATTCTAGTGCTACAGTGTGTCACGGCTGTCATACTTACCCACAGCACCTACCACTTTGTGTCTGGTCTTTGCAGCAGATCACATATTCCCTTTGCTGTCATGGCTCATTCCCGGACGACCCAAAGAATCTTGAAATGTGCTGCTGGTCTCCCATGGCAATGATTACCATAAACATTGTCTCTAAACTTTTCCGAGCAGACACGTGACATCCATCAGAGTTTTTTTTTTTCTGTCTAGCAGTTTTGTGTTTGCTTGTGTCATGCATGTGGCCAAGTTAAACTCAGCTCTTTTCCTGCCACCCTCTGTTTCCTTTCCCTGTGTTTGGCTGTCTTCTCCTTTTATCTGTCTGAAGTTCCCACACTGAACTCACTCTCTGTATTTATAGATTGGACACTACACTGATAGACTTCACAGACATGAAGTGTCAGCGCGGCGACCTCAGTTTCATCTTCAACGGCAACGCCATCCCCTCCGAGTCTTTTGTCGTGCTGGACAACGAACAGAAGGTCTACCAGCGGATACATCATGAGGTGTGTGAGACACATGCTGATAAATGACTGAGAGACTAAAGCCTCACATGTGCCCCCTGAAGTTTGTAATGTTCATTACAACCCCACATTTAATTCAGGGCTGCAACTGACTGACTATTTTCATCATCGGCTAAACTGACATTGTTTTTCTCAATTCATCTTTTCTATTTGGTACAAAAGAAAGCAGAGAAAAGCAGTTTGAGAGGCTGGATCTTACTTATTTGCTCTTTATTCAAAGGAACATGTACATCACTGGAACGAATAGATATGATGTTGTTACACAAATAAATAAAATATCTTTGAAGTATAACATTTCTTGAATTAAAAATATGGCCCGCATAGTTAAGAATTTGTTGTAGACAGCGTTTTACTTAGTTTATACAGTTTCTCCTAACTCGGCACGTCTTAAAGTTGAGCGTTTTTGTCAGGGAGCCTGGGACTTTCTCACCTGGTATCAAAGAAGTAGCCTGTGTAAGATACTGTTTACTGTATTTGTAAAATTTGACATGTTCCTCTGTCCTCTTCCTCTGTCATGAATTAAGTGTGGAGGTAAGAAGCACTTTAGATAAGCAGAGGCAGCAAACATGCACTTTTTACAAGAAGAAAAGAGTGAGTGATTCAATCTGAAATGCGTCCTCAATGCCTCTTGCACTAAGACCTGTCCACTTCTGATCAGATCCCACAGGACGCATGTTCATACCCGTTCTGAACGACCTAATACTGCAATTTTGCTATTCTCAAAGCGTCCTCTCTGCTGTCATGTTTTTCGAACAGCTTGTCATCATTGTTATCATCCCTCCAGCCTGTGTTGATCCCTTTGTAGTTTCCTAACAATGTCCTGTTTGTCCAGGAGTCGGAGATGGAGACAGAGGAGGAAGTGGACATTCTTATGAGCAGCGACGTGTACTCGGCCACGCTCTCCACAAAGTCCATTACCTTCTCCAGGGCGCAGACCGGCTGGCTGTTCAGAGAAGACAAGACGGTGGGTGTTATAGTTATTATCATGACATTATTTCTCCCAGCTTTTCCAAAGTCAGCTGATGGGTCACAGGGGGTTCACCTGGCCGTGGAATTTTTCCTCCCAGACAGAGAGTTGGGAATTTGACGAATTCCTTGGGGGAGGCAGGAAATAGAAGGCAAACAATACACAAGGACACAGATGTATATCAGAATGAAGTTTTTTGAGCAACATAACTTCAGTTGCAATATATGACGGTTTTACAGCCGGTCAAAAGGTACCCAGACGTTTGAACCCTTTACACCTTGTCTGACCTGAAAAACAGCTTGGTCAAACCAAAAAGGATTCTATATTTTAAAGTCCTGAAAGTGCTCTCTAATGAGAAACTCAGAAAGAGAAAGAGATGGATCCCTTTACTCTAGATTTTTACTTTTATTTTACTGTACGAAGAATAATACAATCAAGTATCACAGATAAACGAACTATACTTTGACAGATGGAGCTAGATTGTGTTGCTGTTACATGTTTTTAGCCTGACCTCTACGTGTTGCTGCAGACTCTGTCCATTTTACTGATCAGGCTTCTTAAGCTACATTTTCCTTACCAAGCAAAAAAAAAAAGAAAAAGTAAAAATAAAAAACTCAAAGGAGCATCAGTGAGGGAACCACTGTCACAGGTGACAGGCTCAGAGTCATAAAAAAGTTGTAATAAAAAACGCAGACAGGACAGGGAGCATGAAGGGCAGTGAAGGAGTTGTGTGGGTATTACTTTCTGTCTTCTTGCCCCTCTGTCTTTTTGTCATGTGTTTAAAAGGGAAATTGGTGACTGAGCAGGGGGTGCACTTATCTAACTGTTTGTTCTGCCTCCAGGAGCGCGTGGGAAACTTTCTGGCAGATTTCTACTCCGTGAACGGCCTGGTGCTCGAGTCCAGGAAGAGACGGGAGCATCTGAGCGAGGAGGACATCTTGAGGAACAAAGCCATCATGGAGAGCCTGAGCAAAGGAGGGAATCTCATAGAGCAGAACTTTGAGGTGAGTCATGCAATCGAATAAGGCTGATTCGGCAGTGTGATGGGAGTAAGCAGAGACTCAAGATTACAGCCCCCGCCATCATCACCCATGAGGTGATAACTGGGGTTGTGGGGCCATCACATCACAAACATCCTGTCATAGATCGGTGCTTGAAACGTGTCCGTTGATACAATTACTTTACATTTAAAATCCACCTCAACGTCCTTAAAAAGGAGATTGTGAATGTTTACCGCTGCCTACAGTCCTGCTGTTTAAATGACTCTTTATACACTCTGTACTTTAAGGCAATGTCCAGCGTGAACTTGTCAGGTTACTGTAGATTTAAGGGTTTCCGCCCCTATCTGAAGAAGATAAAGAGGCAAATATGACAGATGACAAGAAATGACAGCAGCTGTTTATCAGAAGCATGTTTGAAACATTTACACACAGAGTAAACAGTGGATGAGTTTGGCTCAATAAATCAATGAAAATGAGACGCACAGAGCAGGAAAAGGAGACTTTAGATGGGTTAGACGATGTGTTTTAGAACATTACGTCCATAAAACTATTACAGGTCATTTTTCTCTTTTTTTCAATGGTAGCTCACTCACTCGCAGCTTCCTCCGTCCCCTCCTCTCTCTCACTCTCTTCACGCTCTCGCACACATTGAGATATCTGAGATACAGGTTTGACGCCGTTATTGTATCACATCTACATCCCACAATTTATTTTCTTACAGGTGATGAACACAATTCACTGGGCAATAAAATCCCACAGGGAAGGGCTGGGCTGGGCAATATGGCCTTACAGGATCATTTGAATATTTGTTGGCTGTATTGCTATATCTAGATATTTAGAAATCTCCTCATAACCTCCTCCTAAATGCTTAGGACTATGTGACAAGATCAAACATTAAAATGTCTTTTAGCTAATACCTCGATATTGAAAATGCCTCAATATTGTAGGGATGATTATTGGTACTTTAACACGTGTTTACACAGATATGATAAATCATCTTCAGTAATGTGAATGTAATGAATAAGTGGATAAAAAACAAGTATTAGAACACGAAGAAAAACATGGCAAGTTCAGAAAATGACATCCCGTTACTGTAATGCAGCCTTTAACACCAGGAAAAGACAACACTTATGCGATCACACAATTAAACAATATCCCAAATCTCCCTGCTTAATGTCGCAGTGTTTGAAGATGTCTTCTATTGGGGAGTTTACTGTGACAGTCGTCCTCCTGGATCTTTGTCTTCAAAAAGAAACGTGTTCACAGTTTAAAACAGAAAGGATGGCTAATAGAGTGCAGCTGTACATGTCGGTGCAAAGATGCACATGAACAGCTGCTTTGTGACTCATCGCGAATAACTTCCCTGAGAACGAGAACCAGTTGGATCACTGCGCTGCCGATAAACATCCTGTTTACTTACACCTGCAGCGTAACCACCAGTCCAGTCCTGAATCTGTCCTGTCCCGCTGGAACCTTGGGGTAGGACCCGAGTCTCAAACAAAATAAACCTCACAGTTCTCACTGCTGCATTCGTACAAAGATAAATCCTGTGGAAACAGCATGGACTTCCTGCCAGACTCTGTCCATCAACTTTGCATGGTTTATTGAAAAATTCCTGTCTGACTCCATGCTGCTGTGTCTTTGATGTTTTATTTGTTTCAAACATGAAAACAGACTCAAGCGCAGCCCCTTATCTCACCCCCCTCCTCATCCACTATGCATGGGTTTGTGTCTCAGCACTGCCACCTCGTGGGAAACGCTCTAAAGCTGCAGCTTGTTCACAGGGATGACTACCACCCTTCATCCCTTCACTACAGTATGTTCTAGAGTTTGCTTAGCAAGCCCTTGTCTAAGCACTGAGCATAAAGCCGGTCACACAGTAAAGACAATGCCTCTCAACACTCAATGGATGCCTTTTAACTGCTCGGTTGTTTTCCGTCCACTCCCCCTCATTCAGTGCTGGGCTTTGTCTCATCACAGTGTCCTCTGTTGTGTGTCAGTCTATTTACACTCTTGGAATCAGTGCCCACTCATGTTTAAAGTGTAAAAGCTATGTTGTGTGTGAGCTGCGTGAGTGGCTGCCGACGTGGAAGTAGTCTCTACTTCCAGCCCAGCGGAAAATGATCCTTGGGGGTGGGCCAGAGTGAAAATAAGCAGCTGCTGTGACGTAGCTGTGTTTACCACAGCGAGGGAGAGCAGGTCAGCCCGCGCCTGTGGACACAGAGAAGCCAGGGGGGCTTTCAAACAGGGCTCGACACTATTGATCACATGGATGAGGGCTAAAACCCCTGGTGCCATGGAACGACGGAGGGGCAGGACTGGCATACCAGCAGATCAGGGCCTCCGCAGGCTGTGTGTACACTGTCCTCATCACAACAACACAGCAGAGCTGTGTGAGAGAGCGGCACACCGGGCTGCCGCCCATCGTAATAACACCAAAACATTTCTGTGACGGCTGCAGCGTTACATTTTCAGTTCTGTTCACACTACAAACAGCTGACTCTGGGCACAGTCAGGTGTCTCATCATCAACACAAATTCTGCTCTAAAATTATTCTGCCCTAGTTGCCTTATTTAACCAAGGCTTACAACGGAATTGTCAGCTGGTTTGAATCGATTCTTTTTTTTTTTTTGCCCCTTGAACGTTGGCAAGAACAGTGAGTTCATTTTCAGAGGAAGAGGAGATTTGAGGAGAAACGGTTCTAATTTCAGGGTCAGCGAGAGCAGATCTTAAATTACACTGTCACTGAAGGAGAACTCAGAGTTTATTCACAAAGGCAGAGGGAGATCCTTTTCCTCAGGAAACTTCGATCATTTGATATGAGGAGGAAACTGCTCCTTGGTTTTTAGAAAAAGGTTTCTTTTAGTCCTTTACGCTAGGTCTTTGCTGGAGATGTTTTCAAAATGCAGCTCAGTAGTGAAAAAAGTACTTAAAAAATAAATGGTGAAAATTGTTCATCCTCAATCAACAAGGCAAACATCCACCTGGAGTTGTAAATTAAACAGACTGCATCTGTGAGGCCCAGGAGGCCAAACAGAGGTTACTGTAGTTTAGTAATGCACCAGGGCCCTCTAGTGGCTTGTGCTGGGATTTAATTTGTCTGTGGGGGTACCTAAAGAAAGGCAAGATGAACATAGAGTCAAATTGTCCCTAAAAAAAAAAGCTCATCCTAAAGTAGTAAAAGTATATTAAAGGTTTTCTTGGCAGCTCACAGATTCTGAGATAATCATTTTGTCACTTTGGACCTTTTGCCTCTTTGTGTAATTAATTGTGTGACTCTGCAGAAGATCTCACTTTTCCTTCTACCCTTCAGCCGGCGAGGAGGCAATCTCTAACCCCTCCATCACCGAACACTATATCCTGGGAAGAATACATCACAGCTGACAACGGAAAGTAGGTGTCTGAAAAAAACGAAGGCTTCATTCTAAGGATTTGACTGGGAAAACAGACCATTAAGGAGAAATAATGTCGCTGTAATTCATACACAGATTTGTCAATTAAATGTGTGATTGCCCCTTTTCTTAAGGAACCATTATTTTAGTTACTTTCTACTCCAGTTAGAAACTAATCACGTTTCCATGGTCTTCTTCTTCACATGCAAATATCTGAGTTTGAATGACACAGAATGTTTTGTCTGCATGTTACAGAATATGAATGAGAGAAAGCACAGAAAGTTACTTCCATAACAATAACTGAATTTCAAAACTATGACGCATATGGCAGATTTCTGCATAATAACAAGCTGCAAGCCTTCATCATGAGATGACATCCTGACAGACTCTTGTTTCTCCCTCCTCTTCAGAGCGCCTCATCTGGGGAGAGAGCTGGTCTGCAAAGAGAGCAAGAAAAACTTCAAAGCCACGATAGCCATGAGTCAAGACTTCCCTCTGGGCATCGAATCGTGAGTCTCCCCTTTAACTTGGCATCTTGATTTAAAGCAGGCAGCCAAAACTCCCTCCTACTCTTTTCTCCTGGCATGTGCGCAGTGGCGATAAAACGGGAAGTTACTGATTTATGCAAATGACAGAAGGACTGTTGGAATTATTTATTTTCAATACATTTATGAAGAACTCTGGTTTTGTTTTTGTCTTTCTGTATTTACATATACTGTGTTACAGTTCTATACTGTTTAGTTTGTTTGTTTGTTTTTGTATGTTACCTTATCTTTATGTATTTCAGCCAGAAGTGTTATCTGTCAGTAGTTTTCTTGTCTGTAAATATCTGTTGGTCTTTTGTCTTCTCTTTCAGGTTATTGAATGTTCTGGAGGTGATTGCTCCCTTCAAGCACTTTAATAAACTCAGGGAGTTTGTTCAGATGAAGCTCCCCCCTGGCTTTCCTGTCAAACTTGGTAAGTAGACGCTAAGAAATATGCATACAAAGTAAATATCAGCAAACTAAAGGATGTGTTAATTGAAAGGGTGTTTTTTTTTCTCCTGTTCAGCAATGAAGAAAGAAATAAAAAATGTTCAAAAGCATGCCTGTTAGATGTCTAAAGACTTCATTTGTCATCCTGCTCATGTCTCTCCACAGACATCCCTGTCTTTCCGACCATCACAGCCACCGTGACGTTTCAGGAGTTTCGTTACGACGAGTTTGATGAGTCCATTTTCACCATTCCTAACGAATATAAAGAAGACCCCAGCCGCTTCCCTGATCTTTAACTTTCCAGCTGGAGCAGGAGACACAAGTGCAACAAGGCGACACAATGCTAAAAGACAAACTTTTTGAATAACAAAAGGAAAAATTGAAAAAAAAAATTTTCTTGACAATTTGTGGATTCTATTGCACATCCCACCCCCGAATACAGATGGCAACAAGACGTGGTTGACATGACGGGATAAAACGGCGCAGTAAGAGGTGACAGAGGCCACAGTGGCTCATTTCCTCATGTTAGTAAAGTGTTTTGAAGCGCAGCGTTGCAGGTTCTTACTTTCACCTTTAGATTAAATCCAGCAGCCGAGGCGGGAAGTAACTTGAAGCTGAGAGTGTGAAACTCTCATCAGTGAAGTTCAAACAGGTGACAGGAGAGCGGGTGAGTTACTGTAAACGGGGTATAAGTAGAAGACAGACAACCAGTTCAGTTGATGCTATTTATGTAAGTATGTAAGTAATGTTTATAAAGGGAATGTTTTTAACTGACTTGTAGTAAAGCACTGATATGACTAAGTTACACGTTTGGGAGGAATTCCACCAAAAAAAAACAAAAAACTTTTTAGGTTCTTTTTCCTGCTAAAATAGACTATAATAATGATGTGCTTTTTTTGTACACTCATTTCTTTAACATGGTCACATTTAGACATTTCTCCCAAAGATGTAAACACTGCTAACAAAACATTCAGTTTTAAAATGTTAAGTGAAGTGGCTTCTTTTGTAGGTTAAAAACCTAAAAATCAGTTTGTTGCTGAATTCTCCCTAACTCTGCACATTGTAAAAGTGTGTGTGTGTGTGTGTGTGTGTGTGTGTGTGTGTGTGTGTGTGTGTGTGTGTGTGTGTGTGTGTGTGTGTGTGTAACATTGATTTTCATGGGCATGGAGTAGCATCACTGAACTTTTGGGCACTATTTAGATCCACTACAGCCACTCACCATTCAGCGGAGTTTATACGCAATCATCTTAATTACTGCATTTGAAATTGCAATTTTTATGGTACCGCAGAGTTTTCTCTTTGTTTGTTTGAGTGGCAGCGGAGGAAGCTCTGATGTCTAAGCCTTTTGTTTCTAACTACACCTTTGTAAACTATGTAACTAACTGTAAGATCCTGCTAAAAGAAGAAAACTGGGGATTGTAAAGGAAGTAGATATTAGGGAATGAATGAATGATGACAACATTTATGCCATTTTTTCACATAACGAAGACCAGGCTTTTCCCCTGCACAGTATGTAAATACAGGTTTGTCTTTTATGTTCTTTGACTTATTCTTTGTGCTGATGAGTTTAAGATGTCCTCTGCAAGAGGAAGAGTTGTGTTTTGTTTTTGTTTTGGTTGTTTTTTTTTTAAGTAGCGTCTCAATGAGTTAATCTGGGAGTTAATTGGTTTGTAACAAGGTGGCAGTTGCTATTTTTGTACATACTTGTAATGTTTTAAACAAAGAAAATGAATCTCTTAATTCTCCTGTCATTATTTCACTATATGTGATGAACCTCCTCCAGATGTGCGGAACAATCAATCACTTCCACAGGGTGAAAAGCACAAAGCACTGAGGTTCCTCTGGGAATGTATTCTGTACAAACCCATGAGGCGTTCACTGGACGCTGGGAAAGTTCATTTTCGTAAGGGGGTGATGGTTCATGAGCTTTAAATCATGTTGTTGTGCTCATGTTTGTTAACTTGCATTCTCCTGGAGTTTAAAATGAAGGTGTGCTAGACGGAGACGGAGGTTTTAAGTGTTGTAAGAACCATTTGCTTATTTACGTCCATACTAGTACCCGTTCAACCAAATACGATTTATCTTTCACATCATGGACAAGTGCAGCGACAGACGGTGCGTCCTCCCCTACACTACACATTATTTCATGCTCCTTCCTTTCTTCAGCTGCTTTCATTTTCCATGTTTTATGTAGGAAGTTCATTATTTATCTAAATGTCCGTTGTACAGTTGTATAAGTCTGCGACACTATTTTCATAATAAATGTACTCGAATAAAAACGTCACATATCTAACAGTTTGGGCTCCATGTTCTTTCATTCTGGAAACCTTCAAGCTGAAAGGTCGCGTTCGACGTACTGAGAAATGTGCTCACTCGCTTCTAGCAGAGATTAACATTGTACTATCTGTCCATTATTGAGCTACAGCTGATTGTCATTTATCATTTTATGTATTTTATTTTTTATGTTTCTAACTCGAGCCTGGTTGCTGTTGTAACTGCCGGTGGGTAAATAAAGTTTGTACCTAGAAAATGAAAATACAGTCGACCGCCGGCTAGCTAAACTAGCTCTCTCCAACATTAACAAAGACATTTACCCATTGTACGTTTAAAGCTCACTATTTAACCTGTTATATCGCTTATACTAAAGTAAAACCATGAATGTATAAACCCGAAAAATGCACTGTTTTAACTGCGGTAAAGCGGAGGCTTATGTGTTTAGTGGCTGCTAGGCAACCAGCAGACTCCCGTAAATTGTTAACGGAAGCGATCGATCATAACACAATACTTGTCACTTTTAAACACACTGTCTGGTTAAGCAAATAAAGTCAGTCTACACGGCTCAATGATGACTTTATCGCAACAAGCACGGCATTTTTACTTTTACTTTTAACAGTTTAGCAGCATGAGCCTAAACAACTGAGGTGGATGGGGAGTATCCAAGTCTATGGAAGCCCTGAGATCCCAAATTGTTTAGAATGGACCTTATTCACACATTTTTCATAAAAGAATAACTCTTCTCTCTGGGCATCATGGGGACGCAATGGTAAGCGCTATCCCCCCCAAAGCTAGAAGGTACCGGGTATGAGATCCTCCCAGGGCACTCTGGCTTTCTCCCACAACCCAGACATATGTAGTGTGGGTTAGGGCAAGTGGAAATCGGAAAGACAAGTTAATCGATTACTCTAAAATTGCTGTAAGCAGCTGCCAGGTGACCAGCTAACTAGTTACCTGCAGAAGGGACTAACCGTGATGGTACTTCCCAAAATGTCAAACAATTCAAAGTTTATTTTCAATGACACTTCAAGTTGACAGTTTGACCCAATTTTATTAGTTTCCTTTGGAAAACCTATTGCAGACAAAGTATTTCATTGCAACAACACATTTCAATCTACAGTGTACACTTACAAAGGGGTGTAAATAGATAGGTCAGCTGAGACATGACTGGGTGCATTACAATTAAAGCAAAAATGGCTCAGCAACCAAAAAAATGACATGAGGTTGTTGCCAAGTGGTGACTATAGGTCTGACTGAGGGAAGGACTCGATCCTGACTTGTAAAATATTTACATACACAGCTTTTCAGTGGAAAATGCTGTGCATTCTACTGTCAGGAAGTTTAAACACAAAAGGCAACACAAAGAAAAATCAACAGGATCTTAAAAAAGTACAGTAATGACAATTTAAAACCAGGTCTCATGTTACTCAGATTTTAGTTTTTGTTTTCTCATCTTTACAAAAAACGAATTTCCTTCTACACCCGGTCCCCTCTGCAATGCTTCTACAGTTAAGACAACAAATCTTTTTTACTTTAAGTGATCAGGCACGGACACGTTGTGGCCTATATTAAAAATATAAAAGGACAGTGGAAAGATAACACGGTCGGTTTGGGATGTTGTTAGTCGCTCATCTCCATGTCTTCCTGATGGTGATCATCTCCGTTCAGCTTGGACTTTTTGGGGATTTGGCCCTCAGATCTCTCCATCTCCTCCTGGCCTTTGGGGGACGACGCAGAGTCGGAGTCGCTCTTCCTCTCATCCTCATCCTCCTCGCCTTCTTTTTCACTGTCATAGCCTTGCTCCTCTTCGTCGTAATCCCGCGTCACCTGTCGAGACAATTTGTTTGTTAGAGAGTTTAGAGGCTGTCCACGTTTTCGCATTAGCTCAATGTTCTCACAAAAATCACATGATTGTATCAACCTTCTGACAGAAAAATCAAGCTCCAAACGCACCTTAACGTCTCCTTTCTCACTATCGGACTTGCGGTCTCGATCTCGTTCCTTGTCTTTGCTCTTTTTCTTCTTACTGGTTGAGCGTTCCCTTTCATCCCTGCTGCGGTCCCTGTCCTCCCTCCTTTCTCTGTCCCGGTCCTTCTCACGCTCCTTGTCCTTCTTTTTCTCTTTCTTGTGACTGAAAATGACAAATACATAATTTTTAAGTTGTTGTCGCAAGAAATATGAATGAACTTCATGTTAAATGCACATGACAACTCACCGTCTGGGCGATGGAGACCTGGACAACCTCCTCTTTGGGGACCGAGATGCACTTCGGCTTCGTCTGTGCCTCCTGAGACACAAAGAGATTTGTTTTTTTTAATTGACTGATTTGCTGATGCAAATATAGCAGAGCCTCAACATCATTTGAAAGAAGGTGCAGCTGTTGTGACCACCATATTTCACCATTAAACTGTGCTCAGACCCACTCACCGACTTATGCTTCGTGACCTCCTGGCACTGCTGTAGCTCTTGGGAGGCGTCTTTGACCTTTTCTTAGACTTTTCCTCCTTCCTCCTGTCCCTGATCAAGACAAGCAAGATCACCAATGTTAGCCAACAGCAGTACAGTGCAGGAAACTGGGGAAGCTTTGCTGAGCAGGGCATCTGAGTCAAAGTAGAGCTTGCTGGATGTACTAGAAAATCTTTCAAGTTTTTGCAAAATATTGCGTTCAGTAGAAAGAGCTACATCACTTCACTGCCAGGCACATGTAGTCAAGAATAAAGTACAACAATAAAAAAATTACTATTTTGGATTACTATCCCAGGACAATGAGCGAGATACTGACCTAGATCTACTGCGGCGGCTTCTATCCCGGGAGTGAGACCTCCTCCTTCGTGGACTCTTGGACCTCCTCCTACTCCTTGAATGGGACCTTCGGCGAGACCTGCTCTTCGAACGTCTGCCAAAAGTAGCATGTCTTAAAATCATAACAAGTTATTACCAGAGAATAAATATAGACCAAAGCTCACATCTTAAATTGCTGATTCTTGTCATGAACACATCTTTACCTGTGTCTTGAGCGAGAGCTGGATCGCCTGCGCCGTGACCTGGAACGGGAGCGGGAATGTTTGCGTTTGTCGTCTTTCTTATCTGCAAAAAATGATGACAAAAGGTAAGATATTTACTACTGGGTTGGAGACGAACTGAAAGCTGAATTAAAAACAGAACACCAGAGTTTTCACTCATCATAAAATACAATAAAAACGGAGCACTCACTTCCAGGTTCAATAGCTGCAGAAATGAGAGACTGAGCCTCTCGGACTCTCTTCATGGCCTCTTCTATCTCCTTATTTGACGCATCAGTCTTCAGCCCTGGATTCAAGTTCAGTCCGGCCGCTAATGGATTCAATCTGAAAGAGACATTAATTATTTAGACCTTTCTCAACAGAATATTTAAAATCATTGGACCGCAGAGATTGAAGAGTGCATATAATATTTCTTACTTGGGGTCCATGGACTGCATGAGCTTCAGGAAGTCTGCAGAGAGAGCCTGAAAAAATACAAGAAGAATGCCATCGTAAACAAAACATTTTGCTTCAATATGCAGTGACTATGAAGGTGACTGACTGAGTTCTCACCTGTGGGTTCATGTTGGGTCCCGGCATTCCCATAGCAGCCATTTGCTCCATGTTGGGAGCTCCAAGACCTCCAAACGGCGTCCCTCCCATCTAAGATAACAGACACAGATACACATTAACTAATTTAAAACTTTTCATTTGGCAGCTAGCTGAAGGAACCCAGCATCAATTACTGTGCCCGTTTACATCATTGTTGCCAAAAACGCTATTAAAATGAAACTCTAGTCATTTAGACAGTATTATCACTATGAACAACACCACCATATTTATTTAGTGCTGTGAACACATGCAAGACTTGCAAAGATTACAAATATTATGTAAGCTTTTAAAAACTCACCGATGCTAGAGGATTGGGTGTTGGGAGAAGGCCTCCTCCAGGCATCATTCCTGCCACGGCATTGGCTGGAGCGAGCAGCGACATAGCTTTAGATTCATCAGGAATGACTCCTGGAGAAAAACAGCAACATTTCAGTCCAAGCTCCAAGCAAACATCGATAAACACTCAGACAAGACTTGCAGACAAGCCACCTCAGTCTAACTACTCTGTAGTCAAAAAATAATAAAAAAAATCCACTGTTTGTCTTGTCTGTAAATCTTGATCCCTCACTTTTTTGTGAAAGTATGATTGTAGGATTAGCAGCTATGAGTTTAAAAGTCACAATACACACTGTGGTCAACACTGCCAAGATTTTATCACCTGTACTTGTTTTTTAAGTCATGAACCAAACGTAAGCAAGCACAGCCAGTTGTCCCGTGGGATGTGCTCTCAACTTTCATTAGATGTTTTATGAACAAGCGACTCGCGCCGGCTGCTTCGCTATAAAGCACACAAAAACATTGAGATACAGAAAACAAAGTTCATGATTTGGTTGTAGACACAAGGGTACATTTCAACATCACTTACCATTACCAATACAAAAACAGAAAAGGTTCAGTCATATTACCTTTTCTGGGCTTTTGCTGGTGGTTACTATGTACAATCCCACCACAAAAAGAAACTTACTTGGCAACCAGATAACGTGCTGCTTACAAGCTACAGTACTGCTATGTTTTAGCCAACAGTTTGTCACTAAAAACACTAAACAATGTCAAAGATAAACTGCACTAAACAGTCAAATGCTATAGCCAGCAAATCTGTGATAAAATCGTGAAAAATGTGCCCAAAGCTGAAGAAAAAACCAAACAGTAAAATCAAAGGGAAAATCTTATGGAGATGATCGTCCATGTTGTGCAATCTGAAAACAGGCTATGTTCCTTTAAATCTGACACTTTACATTTTAAAAGGGGGGAGAGAGAGAGAGAG
Source organism: Diplodus puntazzo (assembly GCA_963678695.2). NCBI lineage: Eukaryota > Metazoa > Chordata > Actinopteri > Spariformes > Sparidae > Diplodus > Diplodus puntazzo. The sequence goes on from OZ023163.1 coordinate 17,807,763, forward strand.
GGGGAGAGAGAAAGGGAGAGAGAGAGAGAGAGACATACACACATGCGCGCACACACACACACGCACAACAGAAAGGACACTTGAGAAACGGGATAAGGCTGCAGAAGACAAAACTGTTGGTGGCATTTTCAGCAGGGCCTGGTATATAGGGCTGGCTGAACCAGGAAAAAGAACTGTAAAACACAACAACAAAAGAAACACCACTGTTAAACGTGAGAGTCACTCAACTCTTTCAGAGTCATGTGTGGAGAGGGTCAATAAAAAAAATGCATTTTTACTGCAACATCAAGCAGAGGCGTAAACTACGTTTATCTCTTGAGTGTTAGTGATAATTTGGAAACAATGCACAGTGTAAAATGACACAAGGCTTTGGCGCATGAAGCAAGTAAATGCCAAAGGCAGTTTGTGTGCTTATCATGATTAATGATCAAATTATGTGCTGATTAATTTCCACCACATCTGATGACAGTAACTGTGTAGATGATGGTACACACCATCACAATCTATTCTAGCATGCACAGCTGATTAGTTCATCTATCCTGCATGCTTTGTGCTTGGTGTAGGGATGTCCCGAACATTTTCTCCCCATCTCAGCCATATAATATGAGGTCTCTGCCATCACCAAGTCCTGCCCCACTATTTGTATTTTCTCTTAAAATGTTAGCCTCATCAGGCCAACATTACATTTGATAAGGCAGTCCTGCTTGGATGCATTTGGTGAACCACACTGAAGTATACCCATGTCGGTGTTTCAACTTATTTGGCTGATTAGCCTCTCCTCCTATGCTTGACTGACTCTCCCTCACTCTTTTGCTAAGTTTTGTTGCACCTGTTAGACCCACCACTGTCCCGCCCAACTTACATCTAATCAGCCAGTAACCAAAAACATCAATGGACAAAGGAGTGTCAGTGAGGATCTGTTATGGCAGCAAATCAACTACATGTATGCTACACAGTGTAAATATGTTTAAAAGGTCCAGCGTGTAAGATTTAGGAGCATCTATTGACATAAATGATTAAATTATGATTTCATCGGTGTATTATGACCTGAAACTAGTTTTCATTCCCCAAGAAGGAACCTTTTATATCTACAATATCTTCCATGGAGTCTGCCATGTTTCAACTGTAACCTAGCAGGCACAAAAACTTAACACTGCCTTTCGAGAGCTTTTTGCCTTTTTCATGTTTTTAGTGGCACCGTAGAGGGTGAGGTGAGGGCTATTTTGTTGGTTACAATGCGTAACCTCACCACTAGATGCCATTAAATCCTACACACTGCGCCTTTAGAAGGGTTTATTTTCTGCAGAACATTTATTGGTTCAAGCACAGTGAGACGTTTTGACATCTGGTGAAACCAGAGTGCAAAGGTGAAAATATAAACAGTGGATCAGAACTGGTTCCAGCTTCAAGTCCACACTAATCAGCCTCTATAATCTGCTCGGGGCATCCCCAATTTGGTGCATACCTTCTATTTGACATACATTTTATTCAATTTTTTTAAAAATCCTTTTGAACATGTGAGGAATCGAGATGGCCTGCACCCTCTCCCCCACCCCCTCATTTTGCTTAAGAGTTGTGTGGCTAATTTCCTTTTTTTTTTTTTTTAAAGAAAAGATGCCTTGAACATAGAGAAAAAAATAATGAGTTAATATTTTACTGCAGAACAAGAGAGAGAAGGGGGCTTGCGAGTCTGGTGCCATTATTTTTTCTAATCTCCTGATGGCAGCAGAGGACCACTTTCAGCCAGCAAGGAAGGGGCTCTCTGCAAATGACTTGTCCACTATGAAAACCACAACACAAATAACAGAGAGAGAAGTTTACAGCTAGATTGTAAGACATGGACACAAATGTACATTTCCCTTTCTGATACCTAGAAATGCCAAGCACAGGAAAGCTTAGCTAATTTTGCTTGGTCAGAAAAAAACTCACAATGGCTCAGATAGTGTTTGCAATTCTACTTAAACAACCTACACACATTGTGATGTATGTTCAGAAATAGCCATGTGTACATGAATAAATGAGACACCCACCTTCAGCAAAAGGGACCACGATCAAGGCTCTGTCCACGAAGACGGTGTTCGTCAGGTGTTGGGAAACGCCCACCGATTCAGACTCAAGGAACTTTACAAAACAGACACGTGAAGTCACAGGCAAGGGAGAGTCACTGGAAAAAAATACAGATATGTTGTGCAAAGAATACAAACAAGGACAGCCAACATGCCTTCTTCAAACTGAGTTTTGTGTCCCCAGGGACAGCTAAACTAATAATGGATTTTGGGCTATACAATCTTGTCCTCTTCTGAGACCAACAAGGTGTCTTATTAGACATATCTGTTGTTGTGTTGTCACAACTCTCATCGACAATCTGTTGAAGAGCAAATATCACAGTCAATCACTATCTATATTCCCACTAGTTGTCTGCGAGAAACTAAGATTGAATTAAGTTCTTGTTACAGTCCTTGACACGTCCTACCTGCTGAGATGCCAGGTGTTACTCAATAGAGGGGGATACAAAGAAGAGAGTAATCATTTCCTACTATAGTGTGTGTTGCAGTCATTTAGTGGCACCCCGAGTAGGATAAGGGCATTCACAACAGGAAGTCACTGACAACATTTACATTGAATAACACTTGGGATATTGAGATATTTAAGTATTTCACTTGAATATTTATTTTGTGGCACATCTGATTTTTTGATTTTTTTTTTGTCCCCAATGATGAGAGACATTTTGTTTGACTTTAATTTCCATGCACATGCATGCGTCCATATCCCAATATCCCTTACTACTTGGGAAAAAGAGTAGTGTCATTTGTTTTTCCAATTTGTAGAAATAAGCATTTACACCTAGGACACCACTGATTTATTTACATTACTAATTAATCTAACAATTACTTTTCCAATGAAACCATTTTTTAGTCTACAAGACCTCAGAAAAAATCATAGATGATTAGACTTAAAATCATGTTAAAGAGAAGGGCAAAAGAGCTTTAACAGGCTTACGTTTACCATTTTTCAATGCTGTAATTTAACTGAAAAGTTGACTGGTTTTCACATTCTGTTGTCAAAGAAGAATATTTGGCACTTTGTTCAGTTACCTATTAGGGGTAGACCGATTATCAGTACGATATAAAGCAGTTTCCAATTATCAGTATCAGCGATTTTTCTGTCAGAATGTCGTTAAACAAACCAAAAAATTGGGCTACTTTGATTCTGATGCAGCATCCTCTCAAACATTGTCCCACCCACAACAATATCTGATTGCCATCAAATCAGAGTTAGCAGTCTCTATAAAATCTAAATGTAGTAGCTTCTCATTTTGACACAAAGAGTTTAACTTTTTACTGTAATAATGTCCCACATATCGGTTTTCAGTCTCTTGACTTCTAATAATCGGTATCGGCCCTGAAAGAGCGACATCTGTCCACCCCCATTTACTTCTATCTGAAGATAGAAGTAAATGGATGTTTTCTTACATTTACAGGCCAACCAATGACCCGTATCAGACTTAATCAATTAAAAGATCGCGGAAGCTGTTGCGATTAATTACCTGCCCACATGTTCGTCGGCTAACAGGTTGGGTTTACTGTGCAATGGTTTTAAATATGTGCTAAACGACTAGCATAAACACACAGCAGGCGAATAATCAATAACATTATACGTCCCTCACGCCGGAACGTTACCGCTGAGGGGAGTGACAGACCGCTGCTGCTACATTCACTGAAGGCGCGGGCAAACGTTGTTAGCATTAGCATGCCGTGCAGCGAGGCCTACTCAACACTACAGGCCTCAATAAGACCCGGCGAGAGAAAACGGTTTACCCATTGAAAGTTCACAATACTCACTCAGGTGGGAACAGTTTGAGCTCCTCTATGTTTCCGAGGAATCCAAAGAGAGTCCTCATTTGTTCGGATGTTGTGCTCGGGGACACATTTGTCACCTGAATGACGTGCGTGTTGGAATTCATTTTCGCGAGTGCTAATCAAGCTAGCTAGCTTTACGCTAGCAACGTGCCTGAATATAAAACAAAAAAGACGAGCTAGGTAACGTTTACGACCGAAAGAACATCAAGCGAACACAAAAGCTTGCATTGTTAGCTTAGGCGGAAGGTGTTCGACATTTGCTGCGGACGAGAACACAACGGCCGCGAGCGGAGAGCAACAATGCCGCTGCCCAAAATGTCGTGAGGCAGAGATGCGGCGTTGACGCGAAGTTTTGAAGCTCGTACTTCTGAAATTTAGCCGCGCAAATATGGAGGATAACAAGTGATTCGGAAAAAGTAATAAAGCATTTAACTAACTGCACAATAAATATAGGCATTAATAAATTGGTTAACAAATGAAAGTATTAATCTATTCATAAATAGACTTAATTTCAAAGTAACTCATAATTTGATATTTTAATGGGCAATAAATAGAGGAACATAAAATTTACAAATGAAACATTAATCTATCAATAAAGAGTTCAAATTAACAGTCAGTATATACCATTGATATTAAATAAATACAGTAGAGTAATTTCTTGAATGCAGACTATTGACACACCTCTGCAACGCCACCTGTCCTTTGGTTGAGTTGTGAACATGTTTTCCAAAGAATGGTTTAAGAAATCAGAACTTTGACATACAGAAAAAAAAATGTTGTTCTTAAATGCTGAGTAAGTGTACACATGTTATTCAAACTGTAGAATATTACCCTCTGGCAAAGAAAAAGATCTACAAGGGATCGTTCACCCCAAATACAATTTATGTAATCAGCCAATTACAGTAAACTTAAATATGAGAAAGTAAGGTGAACACTGTGGTTATATATGCACTGGGAGTTGTAAAGTTGAGAGATCTTTGTTTTATTGATGTGATGTGTGTTGTTTTTGTTTATAATCCTGTGGACATGTTTGTGTTAGTATTTTCCTGGGTGAGACCAGAGACAATATTCCTGCTCCGACTGGACAATAAAGTTATTCTATTCTTATACTTTATTCTAAATGAACTACGACAAAGAACGGTCCAGACACAAGGAAATCGATGATAAGATTACATTAATTTACGGCCAAGTTTCAGACATTTCTGAATCGTTTTCCATATATAAAAAAAAAAAAAAAAATCGAACTGCCAATTGTCCAACTGTACCAGAAGGCAGCATGGGTCGGAATACGGCTGACATCACAGTGGGTGTGGCTAATGTTGCGTCACAGTATTTTGTTGCTAGCTAGCGGTTTTCTGCAAAGAGGCTTTTTTGGCGTTTTTTCTTTTCGAAATCACAACGCCGTGCACATGCCGTAATAAATTAAGAGGCACACACGCATGCAGAGCCACGTCGGTACTCTTAAACAGTCAAACAGCTCTGTTGTGTGCTCAACAAACAGCAGCGGAGGACAACTCAACGACACACGTCTCGGCGCTAAGTCGCTTGCTAACTTAGCATCCTCGTTTGCAGCTGGCCATGTCAACAGGTTGCTCCGATGTTTCTCACTGCAGAGATTTCAATTGTAGAGAATTCAATCAGCGTTAAAAGTGTCGATACATTTCAGTGTAACGTTTGCTAGCGTGCTGTTGCATGAAGTGGAGGATTTACTGACGTTAACAGCTCACGGCAGCTTAATCCCCCGAGCAAGCTGTCAAGATGCAACTGCAGAGATCGACAACATGAGACGGGCAAGTTCCTTATTCTGTGATGATGAATGATATTTTGTGTGCATGATTGCAGTGGGATTTTAGACACAACAAGCGTCAGTGTTTAGGGCCCAACATTGCCACGAATTGTATGAAAACACTGCCTGCAGAGCTCTGATAAAACCCTACTAAAGGTAGAGAGAGAGAGAGAGAGAGAGAGACATAAGTGAGACATAAGTGTTACTGGCAAGTCAAAGTACTACATAAAACATTAAAGGTGCAGGTGTGTAAAAATACCACATTTAAACCTTTTACACTGCCTAGTCAAGGAAAATGATGTACTGGAATAATGACAGGAAGAGAGGTTACCTAGCATGACAGGCACAATGAATTTGGTGGCCCTGAAGAAGATTTTGTTTGTGGCCCCCACACACTGCTTGTACCTGAATGAAGGCACACACACACACACACACACACACACTAGACCGATTATCTGCCCTTGTTGATAGTTGCTGGCCTTAACTCAGCATTTTCTGATCACTAGTATCAGTGATTTTTTTGTTGTTGTCAGACTGCTGATAAAATTCGAAATTGTGATTCTTTGGTTTTGATGCAATATCCTCTCACAAAATGTCCCCCCAATAACACCATCTGATTTGTTACATGTCACAATGAATAGCCTGTAAACACGGATCAATCTGAATGTGCAAAGTGCCCAGTAACTAAATGTATCAGATAAATGTGGTGGAGAGGAGGTATGAGTTCATTTTCAGTTCATTTTTATCTTTATATAGCGATGACAATTGGCAACAAATGACATTATAGATGGTCTCAGTGCGACAGAGGTTGCTCCAAAAATATTTCATAACACCCATGAAAATATATCACCTTAGATCATTTGTCTTTTTTTTTTAAAATCTAGACTGCAAGGCGTTATCATTGAACATTGCCTTCCAGATTAAACTGCATCCATCCACTATGTCCAACTACAACCCACACACAATTTAACATAGCTACAAAGCACATGAAACAGTATGGATGTTTAATATGCTATGTATTAAAATAACAAATAAGAAACAAATATAGCATTGCAAGAAAAGTTGGCAGCTTTTATAAATTTTAAGTGAGGCTTGCAACCCTGACTTATATTAACAAACTAATGGAAAGAAATCAAACTTGTTCTAATGAAAAACATCCCAGAATCCGCATAATGCAGTTATTGTTTCTAGCCAGCAAGCAGGTTTAATTTAACTATGGCTTTGTTCTGTTTCATTCAAACAAAAACTTTAATTTTGCAAGACAACTACCAGATTCATTCATTCATTCATTCATTCATTCGTTCGGTGTCCTTCTTTCAATATTCAAGTTTCCCCTTCTTCTTCCCCTGAGTATCAGAGTGTTTCTATTTGGAGCCATTTGTGTGATGCTATTTGGTTCAGCAAATAATTCTGAAGAGCACATTTATTGCAGCATAACAAGCAGACTCAACAGGATGCCGCTGCGACATAACAAAAAAAATGTTGACCAAACACGACCAGCAGTGTCGCTGCGTTACCATGGCTATGCACTTGAGTGTTTTTGGAGTGAGGGTGTCGACTGAACACTACAAACACAGTCACACATTGTGTGGCCCTACATGGCTGGCCCTCTTACCCACTATTTAAACAAGATAGATTAAATTGGCTTTAGTTTTTTTTTTTTATCAACTTTGTAGAGAGATCCCCAGGATGTCAGACCAAAACAAGCATTTATGGGGAGAATTGAAAAAAAAAAAAAGACAGACTATCCTAAATCTTTTTTGATAAAATTCACTTGCTAAGAAATACCTGGAGTTGTTTTTAAGTGAACCATTTCTAAATGAGTGTCCTTTCTCTTACAGGAAAATGTTGGACCAAAAATGACTAGAAGGACACCCGATGGCGAATATTTTCCAATGTCGACCCCCATTCTCATGACACCAGCAGGGAGATATGGGCATCCTCAGACTGGTAGCCAGAATCATGGGTAGGATCAGTACTTTCAGGTCCTATCAGTTTGTGCTTCTCCTGGCTGCTGCACTAGCTGTTGTAGCTTTTTACTACTTTGGCTCAGAGCGGCAGAACTTCTCCAGCACCACGAAGAGGATCAAACAGAGCCAGGCCAGCCACAACACCAACAGGAATGATGCAGACCTGACCGTGGACACTGGGCTCTCACAACCCGCTGGATCTGAGGAGCAAGAAGGAGAAGAGCAGCGCAATGTGGGCGGAGAGAGCGAGGGATTTGGGTCCAAGACAGGGGACGGTGGCGCCGGTGTCCGTCGCTACCACGCACTCATGATGTTCACCAAGGTGGACAAGAGCCGCAGCCTGCAGGACAAGTTCAGGGTGGCCATGTTGTCTATGGTTAAACACGGACGCTTCCTGGAAGGAGAGGTGTTGGTGCTACATTTTGTGAGCGACCTGGCCAGCAAAGACATGGGAGAGAAGATGCTGCAGGAGTTTCTCCTTGATGCAACATTTCAGTATGAGGTAGGCAGTCGGAATCCTAAGTGTTTGTACAGTACCATAGCTCGGTTGTCTAGAGGTCTTCCTCTATGAGATAAACCTGTAGGTGCTGTTTAAAGTTGAAACTCATGGGGGCAGTGTTGGTCTTCTGTATCAGTCCCTCACAAATGGGGATACCCTCTCCTACTGTGTCCTCCCTGCCAAAACAGAGAATTATGGCCTCTCTTTGTTGCCCTTTCTGTTGAATGCAGTGTCCTGCCCCGTCTTTCCTCCTTTGTATTCTACACAGACCACAAGATCATAAACTTGTTTACAAATTACTTATCCCTTTCCAAATCCCCATCACCATTCCTCTCAGGAATGTCTCATCATCAACAAAATCTGCTGTGGATGTTGCAGCTCTGTATTAGCTCAGGCTGATCCCATGCCTGCTTTGGATTGGTTGGAGGTTTGCTCAGCTTGGCATCTTTGGCAGTTTTTCAGCCTGTTGGTCTGATTGCTTTGTGTTCATTTCACTCTCTGAACTCCGCGTAAGCTCAAAGTCTTGGTAGAGCACAGCTGAAGAGTGTTATATAAAATACAGGACAAGTTTACTGTTCAGGTCTGACATTTGGTGGTTGGTGCTGTGAGACACCAGTATGAAATAGATCAGCTGTGTTACCAGGGTGTTCAAGGCGATCAGACAAAATTGGCATGCAGAGATTGTCCCCCCTTCCACCCCTTCTTGTAACGAATGATTGAGTCAATACTAGTAGTTGCTCTGTGTGTTAATGTTAAAGATAGCCAAGATACACACTTGTAGGACATTTGTTTGGGTATAACAAAGTATTGGCAGTACTGGCAAGTTCTTGAGGTGTCATAGAATTACATATTACGTATGGAATTGATTGATTGATGTAACATTTTTGGTAATATTACTTAATCTGCCAGAAAAAGCACAACTTAGAAGCAGATTGTTACTGTGGAGATACAGTGTAGATATTGTGCAGTACATTGCAACTCAAGTGTACATCGCATACTGGAGTGGATGTTATTTTTTTAAATGATTTTTTACCATTCTTATTTGAGCCAGATGACAAATCTGTGAGGTCGATATTGGCTTTTTGCAGATTAATCTGTACTGATGTGTATCTCAGTTGATGAGTAACTAGGCTTGAAGTAATTTAGAAGCAGTGTCACTATTACATAGTTTGTCCAAAGCAAAGGAGCGGACACATTGGTAAAATGTTCACTCAGTGACTAGCTTCGTCATAATTCCTTAAGCAAATGAATCTAAACGATGCATATCAAGGTTGTTTGTAAAAAAACGAGTCTTGAGCCCTGTATTCAATTATTAGATGTTTTAAATTGATAAACACTGAATCATCATCAAATTCCAGTATTGGTCAGGCTTTAATGTTAAGGGTTCCTTGGATTTAAAGTATTAAACAATTGTGACTGAAAAAGGTGTCTCGAAACATATTTTTGGGCTATTGGGTGCGTACCATGAACCGTTCTGGGACTTTTGGTGAATGTCGTTCTTTCATCTCGCTCTCAAACAAGGACACTAAATGCCTGTAAAAATCCTATTACAGAGGGCCGTTCTATCTGTAATGCTACACTGAAGTGTCTATTACTCACCAGCTTACATAGGCGCAGATGCAAGTGTATCTGTGATAAGCAGATACTTGCTGAAAATATCACTGTTGAAGTATCAGTCAGGCTCTAGTTGATACATTGTGGCCCAGGGATGGATTGTACCAACAGGCTGCACACGCAGTGTAATATTCATGGCACCATTCCAGACCAGCTGCTTTTACACATCAGTGGTTGAGATAATGAATCGTGGAATTTCATGTTCTGCCACCACTGACACAAGTACAGCCACTGTGTCCCCAGTGTCTCCGCAAACAGGCACAGAAGTCCTGCCAAGGCTACAGATGGGATGGGGACTCCCGAGGGGCTGACGGAGATGGTGCACAGAGCATGTTGACAATCCTTATCTGTTCATCATGAGCCTCATTTCTTTTAATTATTCATCTTAGAGGGGGAATGAGACAGCAGTTACGCAAGATTTTTTTAGCCTCCATCACTTCCCAGCGCCGGTAAAATTCAGTGACCCACTTGACATTCGCAACAAACAGCCGCCAGAGTCGGACTGCCCAGAGGCTGTGCTCGTTACTGCTGACCAGCATTAACACAGAAATGCACAACATCTTTCTGCGCTTTTTGCTCGATGAAATGTTTTCATTCGTGTTTCAATGTCATTTTAGAAGTGCTATAACACCTAAAGTACATTGCCAAGCTCCAGTAAATACAAAAACAACATTACATGAAAGAGATCGAATCATGTTGTTCCAATGGCCTTTCCAGGGCTTTAGGAGCGTGTATGTGGATCCACAACCACACGTTTCCCATCTCCTCTAAAGTGAACGTCCTTGCTAAAAGGCACTCTGTGGCGAGCAGCTGTTCTGAATGTACTCCGTAAACTTTTATCTTGTCCCTGTGCCCTTGAATATATTGGAGGGTTTTTATTTAAAAACCTGCCCACACAAAGGCACTAAATGTTGTTAATAGTGAAACCTCAAAATAAATGGACGCTGTTGTTTGAAGGTTATGTGCACAAACAGCTTTTCCTGGTAGTATTTTTCAGTCTGTATTCGAGCGTAAAGTCTAATTCTCATCCTTTGTCGAGTACAAGTTATGGTATGCAAGCAAGTCAAAAAAGGACATTTTGCTCAGCACTATTTCAACAAACAGTTGACTGCCAAACATGTCCAGCCGCTGATGTCAAGAATGTGCAGCTGGTTTTGTATGAGAACTAATAATATCACTTCGCCAAATACAGTGAATGCCAAAAGTATCAGAAATATGGATAACAGAACATTATTCATATTAGGACTGGAGAAACAATGTTGTGTGGCCACTTGGCACTTGTCAATTTGTCCAAAAATGTGTGATCTTTGAAAAGTTTGTGTTGAAGGAGAACAATGTGAGATCTTGTATTTGTTGTTCTTGTAAAATAGTAACTAATACTTAGGCTCATTAAACTCTGCTGCTTCTTCCAAATAGCATTCAGTTTTCAAGGCAACTCAGTCAGTGAGCTCCTCTGTTTCTTGTGTCTTTATTAAAGAAAAAGCTGCAGGAGTGACCGCTACATTTAATGCTTTTTTAAAATCAATCAATCAAAAAAAAAAGTATTCATTTGTTTGGCAAAGATAGAAATACATGACTGTTCAGGGCTCCAGACTAACTTTTTGCATTGGTTGCACTGGTGCGCCTAACTTTTTTTTTTGAGGTGCACTGGCACAAAATTTAGGTGCACTCGAATTTTAACGCCATAAGGAGACCTTTCTGGCTCCACAACTTTAATATAACGTGAATGATTTCCAAACAAGACTAAGATATTGAGAAATCCTTGTCTTTATTTGAAGGACATTGACATAAGAAAAATAAGGTGTTTCACTATTAGGCAGCTCCTCTTTGGCAATGTTGTATGCAACATTACATTTTATAAAAATTTCTGATTCCTCAGAGGACCTGATTGCTGCTGCCTGCCGCTGAAATGCAGCTGGGAGAGGGGCCACTTTCTCCACACACCGGTCCGGCATGTAGTGTGTTTTTTTGACATGCTGTGTTTTTTTTTTAAGTTTCGACACGAAACGTTGTTGACCCGCTTACAGATGCACTATTACCGGCCATACTCTGACCGCACTCATGACAGTATATACAGTGCATTATATTACGTCCTTTATCGTACCGCAACCAGGGAAACTGTTTCAACCAGTCCTGCCTGAAAGAATACGTTTTCAGGTTTTTACTTTGAGTCTCGGGGCCGGGCTCTTTCTCTAGCCGTTTTTAGACAGAGCACCAAGCCACGGTTTTAGACAGAGGCCGGCAAATTTGGGGTCTGTTGTGGTCGCCGATTTTCCGCCTCGGAGGGTACACTTATTTCCGCCTCGACTGCTATCTAAAACCGAGGCAGAAATGTGCCAGCCCGTGGGTGAGCTGGGCAGAGATGTCAATGACCTGTACTGTTGTGCGACCCACAACCGAGGAGTTTTAAAACCAGGAAACAGCTGCTCACAGCAGTCAGTCCATTACTTCATCCACAGACATTAAGATGAACAACTGAGCAGCCGCTGAGATCCAGAGGGGTGTTTTGCGAAGCCAGTTTAGTGGGTTAGCGAGGTATGTTGAGTCTAAAGCCAGGCTTTCCTGTTCTATGAAGGTGGCTCTCTTTTAACCCGGCTAGATCACCATGGTAACTTATGCTTAGCTCATAACCTGGTCCCGACCAGGTTATGTTCCAAGTTTCGGCTTAAAATCGGCTATAAAAGCGCCGCTGGTTCACTGTCTAACTCATTCGGAGATGGCGTCACCATTCATTGAGAACCCGGTGGACCTGGGAGCAAGAATAATTTGGGCAGCACTACGACGTGAGCTGCTTCTTCGAGATCGCGCTGATCCGCTGGCATTTCCCGATGAAAATCTCTATGAGCGATATAGATTTTCAGCCGAGGGAATACGGTACATTTGCTCACTTATTGAGCCGAGTGTCAGGATGCCACTGAAGAAGCTGTGCGCTCACTGTCGGGCAAACTACTTACATTCAGCTGGTGATGCAGAAAATCTGAGCAAGAACACTGCGTGTTGCGCCATCCGCAAAGTGGTTCTCGCTCTTACTGAGAATCTGCAATCTTAAAATAGTGATGACATTAAAATAAAATGGGATACAGTATATTATCCACACACTTGCTGCCATGTCCGACTGCTGCTTCCACATCTTAATAAAATGCAATATGAAATATTAATTAGGCCAACCTAGTATTTATTTGTCACAGATAATGAGTAAAGTTAATTATTTCTTTGATGTGGCCATGAATAACCTGATGAACTGATCAGTGTTTCACCCGCTGTAGGGCAGTGTACGCCCAAACACAAATCTTACAGGCTGGAGCTATTTTCAATGTCAAAAAGGTCTTTATTGTCATTGTACATGGACAGCAGCTACATTTGCTTGTTCATCCCGACACAGTTATACAAAAAAAAAAAACACTGAACATTTATAGCCTACGCACACTCAGCCTCGCTTTCAATAAAACACACGCACGCATTCTATAACTGAGATCAGTAAAATGTGAAAACAATATAGACATCATTCAAAAATGAAAGATAGTTGTTGCTTCAGTGTATTTATATCTTAAATGGATGAGTGTTAATATGTAAAAGTTGCACAATGCTGCGCTTTCAGAAATTAAAACACTAAGGGCTTAATATAATATTGATCATAATATTAATCATCGTTAACTTACGCATTTACACGGTCAGCAGTTTTCTGCCAGCAGCCCTCCCTTGCTCTGTTGGCAGCGACAGTGTTACTTTTTGCCGTGATGGTTTCTTTGAATTCTTGATAGCTTTGCATAATAAGAATCTGCTCATCTTGAGTAAAATATGTGGCCGGGATCGATCCATTTTCGCACGGAAGTAGAATAATATGACGTCAAACGCCCCCTTTTATGTGAACGCGCGCAGAGCACAAAGCAGAGAACCGGACTTAACAAATTAAGTTGATAACCACCGTCACAGAACCGTTTAACTCTGTTTGGGGACTTGGGGCTTTGTTGAGCTGCATCATGAGAACAAAGCCTGGCTATGTTGAGCCCCCTTCGCAGAACAGGCCCCAGGAGCCTCGGTCTTTGTTTTGTTGTGTTAGCTTGATGTTACGTCGGAAAGCTAAGGATGGTCGCTACTTTCAAATTAAAAGCCCCCCGCTAAGAACCCAGTTCTAAACTCCTGTGGGGTGCAATGTAAAGCTCTTATTTTGAAGACAAATTCTATGTCACCGTTCACAGCCCACTTTCCAGCCTCACGTCACGTGACATGTTTACGCCTACCTCAGACGCGGCTTTCGGAAAAGGAGGAATATTACGCCTCGGTTTTAGAAAGACAGGCTGGCAAATTGCCGCCCTTGAGTTGGAGCAAATGTGCCGCCTTTTCTATCTAAAAAGGGCTTCTGACTCGGTTGTCTCCTCTGGTTCCGAGTCTGATGCCGCCGAAGGACCGGGGCTTGGCATCTCAGCAGGAACAGAGGGAATGGCAGCAGGGGTGGTTGTCGGCTTAGATTGTTTAGTGAAAAAACTTTCAATACTTCTGCCCCTCTTCATTTTGCCTCGTTTTGTTTCTTTTCTTTTCCCCTTCCGCTGCTGTGGCGCTCAGGTCGCTAGCGCCGCTCGCATTTTTTTTTTGTTTTGCCGCTCGCAAATTTTAAATACACACAACGGAGAGCAGTGACCACAGCCAATCTGAGGCAAAGTTCCGCCCAAACTCTGTCTCTTATCGGTTTAGACCAAGATAATGCTCTACCATGACTGTCAGTTCAGTCACAGGAGAACACAGAGAGACGATGTGCTTGCAAAGGACATTTATATTTTTTAGATGCACCGGTGCGACCCAGAAAAATCCTTAGGTGCACTCTTAAAATTTTTGGTCGCATATGCGATCAAAATGGTCGCACTCTGGAGCCCTGCTGTTGATCGTCTTTTAAAACAACAATAGCTAAATCATAGCTGCTAACGCGACAAAACTGTGTCACTTGCACTTTTAAATGGAAAATATGAACACAAAAAGATGTATATATATTTTGCATTGCAGTTAGATTTGGGTGGGCTCCCCAAATAAACTGTATGCATACATAAGTCCAAACAATGGACCTTTGTGGTCAGTCCATCTTTAAGGCCTTAGAAGTACTCTCACATAAGCCTTCCCTGTGTCCGTCTTTATCATAGTTATTATGTTACTTGCTGTTGGCTGTGTTTTTCTTTTTTTCTTTTTAAACTGATCTGAAGAGACACAGTAAGAGTCTTTTGTAACTATTTCATCAACACATCAATTGTTGAGTAAATTACACACTGTGTTAGAAATATCTAAAGCTAATTTCTAAAGATCCTGTTACATTATTTACTGTGAGCATCAGGGGAAGTAGTAAAATTACGGTTCAGCTGAGTTCTCATCAGCAATTGTTAATGGAAACATTGCAAAACAGTTTATCAAATATACAAGAACCTTCCAGAAATGCACATGATATAAAAGGTGCATCAGGTTTGTCTGTCTCCAAATTATTTTCATTATGTTGAAAACGAGTTGCCCCATGTTGTGTTCAAGGGACAGTCCCCCCCACAAAACCAAATTACATATTTTTCCTCCTACCTTTAGTGATATTTATCAATCCAGATTGTTTTATTGTTTGTTGCTGATTTTTGGAGATGTCACCTGCAGAGATGTCTGCCTTCTCTTAAACGTAATGTAAGAAGATGGCACTCAGCTTGTGCTGCTCAAGATGATGCACAGCACTTGTTGTGAGCAGTTTCATTGAGTAGCTATTTTCTTTCGTATCACAGTGAGGATGAAGTGTACATCTGCTCATTGACGAGACGCTAGCTAACTGAGCTAAGTAAGCTAAGTAAGTTAATGTTACAGCTCAGCACAGAAGGACACTGTTAGCAGATGCAGGTTTCCTTCTGCGTGGCGTTGTCGGTGTATTTTGGTAGAAAGTAAATGGCTGAAATTAAGTTGTTGAGATATCTGTATTGTCAATATCTCCAAAACTCTTCAACTCAAACACAGAACAATGTAGATGGAAAAAACATCAATGCGCCCTTTCATATAAAACAGTGAACATGGGTTCTGATATCATTACAACCACAGTAATTTATTTTGGATGACTTAGGGAAATCTAATGAATGTAAAAAATGTAACTGCAGTGAGAAAGCATTATTTATCAGGCCCTTAGGAGTAAAACTTGTTGTTAAACAAGCTTGTATTTCTACAGTGCTTTACAACACTTGTCACATTCACACACTGATGGCAGAGGCTGCCTTGCAAGGTGACAACTGCTCAACAGGAAGCAATGTGGGGTTCAGTATCTTGCAGTATCAGTATCGAGGATACTTTGACACAGCAGTGATTTATGTGCAATTACATCACATTACAGACAGAAGTCCAGGACAGCACTAATGTCCACAGACGACGAGGGCTTACCTTAATCTGTCAGGGATCATTAAATGATCTTTGCCCATTGTGGCACAAGGGCCTGATTTTGATATGACAGCCATATGGTCCAGGTTTATCTGAAGCCTGTAATGTCCACATGTACTGATGCCGGACTTAACCATGCAAGATTCTCCTCACGATGCACTGTTTTGTCCTAAACCAACACATTTATCTCTCCTGGTGTAGGAAAGTGTTATTAATAACCATTGCTTTATATAATTAAAGTAAAGTTCTCTTCCAGTAATCTGTAGAGATGTCTCCTGTACATGATCAGAGCATAAACTGCTGCCTCACAGCTGTCGAGGGATTTTAAGCTCAGAGGAGAAACACTGAGAGGCTGGAAACTTGGACGGAACAAGGCGGTGTTTAATGGATACCGGCTTGAAGATCAGCGTGACTGTGTCTGCTCATCATATGAAGCACCATTTATAGTCAAAGTGCAGAAACTGCTTCTCTCGACTAATTGTGGACAGTTAAAGGTTTGTTTTAGAGGTTATGTGAGGCTGTTGTAGACTGTAGACTTGCTATCCATGTTTATTGCCAAATCTGCTTTAACTTGTGAACTAAGCAGTCCTTCCCTGTGTGTACGGCTTGTCATTTTGTTCTGATTTTAAAGGTCATGAAAAGTAGGTACGTTTTAAAGTCATTGACATTAGTGTTTCATTGAGTGAACGTTGCTGTCAGGAAACGCTCAGTTATGAAGTTAGAAATGTCTGTGAGTCATTCACATTGACATATTGTAATATCATTTCAAACTGTGTCATATTATTGTGACTAAGACTTGCTCAGTGTGAGTTTGAGTGTCTGAGACATTAACTGCAGCTACCAGCAGTAAAAGACTGGTCGATGCTGGCACATTCAAATATTCAGATACTTTTGGTCAAATACCGTAATACGACGTAGATTCAGTTCAGTTTAATGTATCCATGTTTTGGGAAAGAATATTTGTGCTTAAAATGATGATTACCCATAGGGAAGGTCCTTGTAAAGGTTGATTTGAGGTGTTCACTGCCTCTCAGAGCTAAACCAGTCTAAACAAACAGAAACAAGGGGTTACATTTATAATAATTGTCACTAAGAAATTGTAAATGTATCGTTATTTTACTCTTAACAAACAATGAAATGTATGTAAACCATTTATTAGGCAAAATTATAAGGTTTATTAATAACACAGTTGCAATTATATAATAAACTACTGATTATTAAATGGTTTATAAAGCATTGAATTGTTTAACAGTGAAACAACTGTAAAATAAAGTTTAATAACTATAAATGTACAATTTATGAATGGTGGCTATTAGAAAGCGTTAGAAAACAGAGCCATTAAGATGACGGAAACACACATTTAACCCATGGTACAATTACACAAAATGTTATCTTTAGTAGGTATATATATACTATATGTCCAAGCTCTTCTGCAGTTTGAACATATTGTGCTAATATGACACCACCGTGTTGATCTGCTGTGCAGGTGTTGTTCCATGACGTGGTGGCTCTCACACAGAAGTTGTTCCCCATCGTGGAGGCCATGCAGAAGCACTTCAGCGCAGGCTCTGGGGCGTACTACAGTGATGCCATCTTCTTCTTGTCTGTTGCCATGCATCACATAATGCCTGAAGGTAAGAAAAGCTGACATTGTCTGAATATTCAATCAGATGAAAAAGATTTAGCTTTAGGTTTAGAGTTGAATCACCCCTAGAGAGTCCAACGATGACCTTTAACAGGTGTTTGTGTCTTACTACAAATCTTTATCACTGCTGCATATTTTCTGTCCTAATCCTGGCAGTAATTATCCATGCAGATAGTTTTGGTTTATTTGCAGAGGTTATGAGTTTTAAGTCTCTGGGATTCCTGCCACCACCCCCAAACAATTGTGTTGAATGGAATTTCATTTGTGGAGCTCTACACTCTACAGCAAAATGTCTTTCTAGAAACAATGCTCCATAGATGGCAAGTAGATTTAAGGATGCAAATTCTTTGTATTGTTGTCCTAACAATCAAATATTCGCTAAGAGTTGATAATATATGAAATATAATGGCCGTTTTTTTCTTTAAAAAAAAAAAACCACTAGGTTCCTTGCAGTGTTGCCAACTGTTTTCTAATTAATTATGCTAACACTAGCCCTGAAAATTGCTAAAATTTGTCAGTTTAAGCCATTTAAAAAGGTATGTAAAGAACTCTTTTGCCAAATAATCACAAACTCGCTACAGGGACCCCATGTTCTTTGAAAATCTAGCAACAAAGTCAGCAAGGTGGCATCACCAATTTCTTGTATGATGAACTAAATAACACAAAATATGGAATTCAGTTTAATTGTGTAGCTCCCATCTGTCAGGGGCCCAACAACAACAAAACATGAGATCATTAAGTAGATGACAAGGCTTGGGGGGTGTTGTACAGACATTGGTGTTGTAAGTAAACCTTTTGTTTTCCTTCCTGATCCGATCTGCAGGATCGAGATCGGCACCGATATGGGCATTTTCCCACTGATTGGGGATCGACAATTTTGAACATGGACCCAAGGCCGTTTTGTTTATTTTACATCACAATTTGTGGCAGAACTCAGACACGCACGTAACGTTACTCTGGCAAACCTGTGGATAAAATGTCTGCAGTGTGGAAATAACTTAAATTAGAGAGCGAAAGCAGTCCATCTGCGACATGTAACATCTGCAATACGACAGTTACGTGAGGGGGCAACAAAAGAGCTGCATTTAATACTACATACTACGTTCTGGATAACTAGCTCATCTCCGTGGTAGAGGATCAGGGTTTTCTTTGTCATCTGGAGTTGTTGAATCCCGGGTTATCGGCATTTACTAAATATTAAAGGACTCTGATCGGGATCGGGGTAAAAAAAAAAAACTGATCGGGACATCCCGAATTAAAAACTTAGATTTGATTGGTGTTTAGTCTTTTACAGTGTATTGAAATGAAATCGTGAAACTTATACCAGGTTGCAATACTGTATTTTAAAATGTGTTATTAGAGTAGTGCTGGGCGGTATACCGGTTAACACCGAATACCGGTGTATATTTTCGTTATGATATGAATTTTTAATATACCGCCATACCGTTGTATTTGAATACACAACGTTCGGAACGCTATGCTGCGCCGCGCGACACTGTTTCAGACCGGACCCTTTTCAATGTTGCGCTGCTAAACAGGTATGGTGCAACTGCGAGGGTAAACAGTAGTGCTCTGGTGTTGTGTTACGGTGAAGATGGATAGGATAGACATTGCAGATCATGACTTCACCCGCGGACGTCAAGATGAGCAACTGGAAAGCCGCTGAGATCCGGGAGATGCTAGCGTCTCCTCGTCTCTGTAACTGTTTGGTTGTGTCCGCTACTTGTGTAGCGGCAAGCTAGGAACGGTCGCTACTTTCAAATTAAAAGCCCCCCGCTAAGAACCCAGTTCTAAACTCCAATGGGGTGTAATGTAAAGCTCTTATTTTGAAGACAAATTCCACCTGCTTCCTGTTAGTTGTCTGTTGCTTGAGGCAGCTAACGGAGGGGGTGGTGCGCTAGGCCGCACGCTTCCATTAGTAGCGGGGGTTTAACATCGGCGTGTGTTTGACTGAGGAGGCGAGAATATGGGCCACGGATCTATAATTAAATAAATATATCAAGTGTCGCCACATTTCTACCGATACATATGTTGTACGTCACTGTTCACACCGAACTTCGTGCTTCACGTCACGTCACATGTTTACGCCGACCCCAGTGGCAGCTTTTTGGGAAACTGGTTGAGAGAGGAAAATTACACCTCCCTTAAAAATAGGCAGAGTGCTGCCTTTACCTTGCAGCAAATGTGCTACCTTTTCTATCTAAAAGGGGCTAGTAATTCCTCTCTCAACCAGTAGAAAATGCTGTGAACACCTGATTATGCATGAAAAAAAAAATACCGTCATATACCGTGAAACCGTAGGAATTTTGAAAAATACCGTGATATACATTTTTCGTCATACCGCCCAGCACTATATTAGAGCTACCATTCAAATTTCAAGTCAAGAATTCTGCCTTAAAGTTTTTATGTCCCTTTCTATGGTGCACCTTTTCTGTATGTTGCATTAAAGTTAGCATTTTGCTTTGATTCTGTGGCAGAGTAGTTTTTAAATTCACTCAGATGCTCACTCCTCTGTCCTGGCGCTGCTGGTGCACAGCTGGAAAAGGCAGTGTGGACATATATCTAACAGACACGTGGCAAGCTGCCGAGCCCCCGGAGAGTGAGGAGGAAAGGATGTGCTGTGTCGCTGTTGCCCACATTAGAGCCCCCTGTGTCGGTGCTGACCGATGGCGGCGACCTCCTCTGGTGTTCACTTCTGTAGATGTGCCACTCCACAAATGCTCCACAAATCCAAACCATTGGGCTTTGGGGCATAAATATGAAACCTGAAGTGTCCGTCTTGCAGACAGCAGGGATGCATCGCATTGGACATTTTTAGGCTGTACCACATGGTACACAGCGGGTATGATGAAACATTGTAGATCATCACGTTTCTTGTTTTTAAAAATATAAGCAGGAAGCTTTTACCTAAGAAAGAAGCTGTGTGTCCACATTTGAAGGATGTAAAACATCTGTTGTCAAATTCAGGTTTTCTTTAAAGTTTTCTTTAGCACATGAAAGTACACTGTTTGTATTACTCAACAAAATGTATTAATTAGTTTGCAGAAGAAGATTGTATGATAAATGATTCTTTCACCGTCAGTCCCTTGTGTGAAGTGGAGGTGTGTGTCTGATGTTGTCTCATGCTGTGTCCATTGATTTACCACGTGAGCCCCCGTCTGCTCCGTGTGTCCAAGTGGTCACACATTTCTATTTGAGGAAGCCTTTTATCTATAAAGGAGAAATTGTGGTCATCTTAATAGGGAGAGTGAGGGGCTCTATCCATCTTTGATTTAACTATTTCTCTGATACTCTCAGCGCACACACGCACATCGTTTGTGATTAATGACACGGGGAAACAAAACTGACAGCCACAAATATAAATAGCAGCTGTAAGTGGGAGGGTTGAAAATTTAACATCCAGTAACTTCTGAAGTGGGAGTGATTTCAGCAGGTTTAAATTGGAGAAATCGAAGAAATCATCCGCACAGTCTCTCTATACTTCAAAATAGAGATTGATCATAAAGCTCTATTTATGTATTCTGCTTTAATAGAAAGAGCTTTCAGTGTCAGCCTTTTATAGGAAATTGAGACAATCTGTCATCTAATACAGATCCACTAGATAGATGAGAATAAGATTGTCTGAAAGAAAAGTTTATTAGAGACAAGTTTCAACCATGGTTCATTATGATACCTTTTGAACCTGATTCAACCTTTACTTTCATAGACAGTTGACACGAAATATGCACCAAAGCTCAACACATTCATATCACAGTTAACAGAACTGTTGTGACTCGGGGTGATTATCTGATTCCGGCTATCATGTAGCCAAAGTAGAATGAATCGCAGAGGGAAAGACTGAAAAAAAGACTCCTCACACTGATCTGAGCTTTCCGTATGTTAAAGCGATTTTCCTCTGGCTGTGAGATATGAAGTCACTTAAGCCGACCATGAATTAGTGGATTCTGTTTTATTCTGTCCGTCTGCAAGGAAGCTAGCGGCTCTAGCCCACTGTCTGCAGATATCAGACTGAGGTCTAGTCAACACGAACAGCACAGATGAATTAATAAGCAGACTTTCAGTTTCTGTGCTGTCTGTGCTTGAAGTAAAAACTAAAGTGGATGTGCTGAAGCATCATGTACTGTGACAGTTTGTGCATAGCTGCATGGGATATATTTTATTTTTTGAAACACTATTTGAAACACACTAAGGGGACCTGAAAAGAATACTGGTCATGTTTCAACTAAACGGTCCTTTTCTAACCAGGAGATGCATTGACAATTTAGCCTATAATGTGCTCTTTCAGATGTAGCTATTTTTTTATTTATCCAGTCTCCAAATATGTGATATACTGTTTATGTGACCAGGTTTAAAGAGTATCATCATGTGAAAAGCGTAACACTGCATCCAGCTAACAGACTATGATGAAAGCAGGTGATAGACTTATGGCTTAAAAATAGGACTCTATTTTCACGTCAGCTGTCCTTGGAGGATGTGAAATTGCTCGATGGAAACCTGTAATTAATGACAAGGTTCCTATGAAACACTGTTTTTGTTCTCGAAGAGGTGTTCCATGTTTTGTAGCCCCTCTAGAGGTCTCAACATGCTGGGACTTGAGTGTTTCCTACAACCACGATGTCAGTTTCCCCTCTTAGGCAGAAGTGGCACTCTTAATGTGTCAAATGCTTTGCCAAGTGAGAAGGATGTTACCTGTAGGCACGACAATTAATTTTTATGTATTGATTAAACCATGATCTGAGGTTTGTTTGTGTTATATGGCAACATAACGAGGTTTAAAATTAGTTTTAAATGATCTCCTTCAGAAGAATCGGGATGTTTTCCAGTGAATCTTGGCAAAAGCAGAAAACAGTGAGCCTTATATAAAGGGCTGTAAATGCTCACCTCAAGACTGATATTAAGGCTTAATAATGTTGACCTACTTTCCTCTCTGAAAATGTGATGTTATACAACAGTATCTGTTGTTTTGTTGCTGTGGCTGAGTTGAGCACCGCCTGATCTGACCAGAGCCTGAGGCGAACTCGTAACAACATTATTCCTGCAATAAATTGACAAGACCCACGCACCTGGTCAAGATTTAATTTCACCTCCATTATTTCTACTTATCCATTTCGTTTCACAGTCGTTGAACAAAGTAGTTTATGTTTGACCACAGGGGTACATTCTTCCTCATACAACATATCTTTAGGTGATGGTTTACATAAAGTCGATGTAATTATTTTAGTTATTTAGTTATTTAGTTTAGTTAAGTCATTTCGTTCTTCTTCATTCTTGAGAAACCTAGAGTTCAGCAGAGGTCCGCCATCATTTACGATGTCTGAGTTTCCTTAAGGCTGCTGGGAGGAGACGGAGAGTGAATCTAGGTGAACAACAGTTTTAAGGGCCTCTGTGTAAAAATGTATTGTAATTTAAATGTGCTAATCACTTTTTTATTGGCCAAATGTGAGTGGATTGTAATGTGACGTGAAAATGTAGACCCTTCCCATCTCTCTTATTCGCCTATTCAAGCGCGTTGACAACTTGTTAAAGTTGTTTAATCCTGCTGGACTGGGGTCGGAATTTCCATGACAGTCCAAAGGATGTGACTTCATGCATGTTCTCGTTTGCCTCGTCTCAGTGCCTCTCTCCACTTTATGGAAGATATGCTGCTCGTTCATACTGTTAAAAAGTGATGGCTATAAAGCGAACGGTGAAAACAGAACATTTATTATATATGGTACCAAACCTCGAACTAAGCCCAACCACAGCTGTAATACAAAAGTAGAAAAAGCAGCAAAAAGTGACTTGTAATAGATTTAATTCACATTTGTATAGAAATCAGAATCATACTATGCTGTGAGAAAACCCCGACCCACAAAGCGCTACTTTTACCTTCACAGGACTTTGTGTTCAGTCATTGATCTTACATCAAACCCACCACAACACAATGTTGTAACAACTTACATCCCTCTTCCTGTAATACTCCCACCAGTTGAGCCCCATCAGTACAAACAAACAGCGCCAACCCGACCACTCACAGATTAGTCTTCCGAGCCCCTCTGTGTTGCCACAGCACATGAAGGCATTGTGGTGGCAGCTTCCTTGTTTGGAGAGCACAGAAAACAGGTCGCTGCCGTGTTGCTGAGTCTTCTTTTTCCGTTGCTTGTTTAAACAGACAACTATGCTAACTAAGCCATGATCCACTCATTGTTTTTAATAGTCAGAGTTTTGACTTTGTAGAGGCCAAAATTGTCTTTTGTTCTTTAGTTTTACATTGTGATGATGATGTTTAGCTTGGCAAGACTCAGTTTGACAAGCCACGTCAGCCCAGCGTGGCAGGGAGATGCATTTCCATTAAAACAAGAGTACCTGCTTGAAGGTGTGTCTTTAACTGTTGACGCGCTCATCTTGAGTAGCAGTTAAATGGGCAAATACGCTTTCTACATGGGATATTAACAAAGAATTGCCACTAACAATGCACCAGCACTTTTCCTTTCCTTTTATATTCTTCAAAATAAATCCCCACAATTAAAATGTTAAGTCACTGCTTTTTCACTTATGCTAATTTGCTTATTCATTTATATATAAAACCTACAATGTTTACAACATCTGTAACACGAGTGACAACATGGCAGATTGAAATTATTTTGAAACCATTCAGAATTTTTGACTATTATGTTTTAAGCTGATTATGGTTCAACTTTCTAACTTCTCTTCATACAAAACCTGAATCTCAGGATCCACCAGTTTTAAGACAGATACATTAAATTATAGAAGCAAGACATGACCGCAGTCCTGTTTTGTAATCACTGTAATGCAGCATTGATGTACATGATGTAGCATCTAGATTAGAGCATCAACTGTTCGTGACATATGCTGCGGTGAAGATGAAATTCAATTTCTCTGCCTTGTTTACACATAAACTGAACCAGGAGGTGATTATGTTTATTTTTCAGGTGCAGCCACTTTAATTTCCTCCTCACAAATAACTCTTGGTGTATACTTGGAAAAAACAAGAATTTTTCCCCTTCGTATACACATTTTGGCCGCTAGATCTCAACAAGGCTGTGAAGGACCAAAACATACCTGATATTTATTAATTTGTACGATATTAAACATGAATGTTGTCATGATTTGATGTGTTGCATCAGAGTTAGCCTGAGGCTAGTTTTAATCTGCAGTCCCCTGGAATAATGTTGAAATGGACTCTGACAGTCTATGATTCAGACCCAGCAGCTAATTAATTTTAAGTACCCTATTCTATTAAGTCCTTCAGCACCAGTTGTTATTCCACAGCTGTTGTCAAACTAACCTTTTAACTTTGCCAATATTTTTTTATTGCACTCGAACTGAACAGCGTCCACTTTGACAGTATGTCTTAAGCTGACAAGTGTTTTAATCGGTCCAATAATCGTGTTGTGCCCCCGGCGCACCATTCCTGAGTCAATCCCATCCATTCATCACCATGCCAACCTGCAAAACATAGGAAGCTAAAACAATGAACAGATGAGGGCCTGAATATCCTGGATACAGCTGTTAAGGTTCATCCACAAATAAGATGATGTTAATCATTTACCAGTAGTACGCACCCAGCTGCCCCAGTGTGCTTTTTTATAGTCAAGTTCAACATGTCCTACATTTCTCTCGACATTTTTATGCTATTTTGTTTTTTTTACACTACTGCACATCATCATCAAGTGTCTTCTCTTATTTTCGGTATATTCCTGGAAGGACATACTATTGTTGAGACATTTCTCTCAACAATTCTAGTAGTTTACACCTGTTTACAATAATCTCAGATGTATTTCTAAAGTTGTGCTCTTCTTTCAGGTCTGACGCGCATTGTGCAACTTGACCTGGATCTGAAATACAGGACCAACATCAGGGACCTTTTCCAAGAATTTGACCGGTTTCCTCCAGGAGCCGTGATAGGCATCACCAGAGAGATGCAGCCAGTCTACAGGTAGGCAGTTTTGATCGCTTGTCGTCTGACCCACTGACCCAATGAAGCATAACTTCAGGCTGTTTACAAGGCGCCATTAGGATGTTGTTTCAGCTCACTTCTGATCGACTTAATGCGGTCAGATCACAGAGAAATCTTGTTGTTTCAGGTTCGTATTGATGTGGTTTGCGGCTATTTTTATTGGCATTACTTGCGCAACTAGACACAATTGAATATTTTCTTCTCGTTTGGTCTGAACAAAGCTTAAGAATATCCTTTCTGTTTCCCTTATATCTCTTTCTCAGTAATGGGTTAATAGCCACCACACTGATCTCACTCACTCGTGTTGACCCCAGATGGAGTTGAATTTTCACAGGCCTCACTTACACATTCACAGTTTCTTGGTGAGGAAGAACTTCAGAAGTCTCTCACACAGACTCTGATTCACAAGAACGTCAGTAGTGTCACCAGTCTGTCGTCAACCAACTACAAGCCAAAATCAGGGCATCATGCCAAAAACATTTAGTTGCCTTCGGGATGATCAGTGTAATGATTGTAAGTCCAGGTTTTTGATGATAAATTAAAATCTCCAATTTATCAGCACTTGTTGCCACTCAAAGTGAAATATCCAAAAGTGTGGGATATGTTTCAATGTTAGTGAATTCTAAAATTAATACTGGGATAAGAATAGGGATGTAAATGTAAATCAAATTCTCCTCAAATGCTAAGTTTGCAGTCATTCATTTTGTAGTTCTTTCCACTCAGTAAAGTAATAACATGACATTCCTAAATCTGCAGAGTAGTATGATAGTCGTGCTCTGTCAAACTTGAATCGCCTGCAATCACTTGATCACTTTGCATCATTTTCAGGCAGAATGTATTTGATGTGAAAAATATAATGTTACCAAATGCAAGGCCTCTGATCATTTACAGTGTGTGGAAGAGTTGTTGATAGGCATGATGCAGCCGTCTGGGCCAGAGCCAGACCCTGCAAGGTAGTGATCCATGATAGCAGCTGTAAAGTCACAGTTGCAAGATTCAAGTGCAGCACTAACTGTGTGATATGTTTTCACAAATAAGCTATTTTAAGTCCTCCGTGCCAGATAAATAATTGAGGATTTGGCAGAAGAGAGATGGTTCTTGTCAGGAAATGTTTTGCTCTCATCCTGTGATTCAGATGTGTCTCCTGTCTCTTTGCCAGACCTGTCTGTAGTAAATAAACAACCTGCTCATCCTCAGAAGCAAGAAGTACACGGTTACACACACGCCTCTCAAGCTGGTATTATTTTTTTGGGAATTTAACATTGACCAAGTTCACTGATTGAATCCACTTTGACTTTAGGTTACGGCACCCTTGTCTAATCCCCAGCATGGCACACAATCTTCCACAAAAAGTGTTAAGAGTCAACATCTTATGCTTTTTAATAAATCAATGGGAAGCTTTACTTTTAATTCCTAGAGTCGAGATAAACCTGTGCTTCTGTTGGTATACTATAAGTCTTTTCATATCAGCTTGAAAGTTCTTGGGTAAGGGAAAGGTGTGTGTGTGTGTGTGTGTGTGTGCGTGTGCGTGCATTCAAAGTCTTTGTTCCTCAGCTGATTTTTCCGTCCCTCTTCCAAGAGAGTAAAACAAACATGCCTCGTCCGTTTAGACTACTTCACTGTTTTCCACCCAGGCATGGCATCAAAACAGGACGTCACTGTGTGTGTGTGTGTGTGTGTGTGTGTGTGTGTGTGTGTGTGTGTGTGTGTGTGTGTGTGTGTGTGTGTGTGTGTGTGTGTGTGTGTGTGTGTGTGTGTGTGTG